>CABFWO010000502.1:222468-302943 GCA_902155825.1 Timema genevievae
TTTGGGGGCTAAACCCCCCCCCCCCCCCCAGCTGAAGGCCCTTCGCCAGAAAATTAAGAATATTACAAAAATATTATTATTACTATGTTCTGTCAATTAATGAATTATATTTTGTTTAATTATATTTAATGTAAAACTAATAATTTTGTGCCGTAATTAGGGCTTTTCAAAGGAATACTTTTTTCTGTTGATTTTTAATTTTAATTTAAATTTGCACTCAAATAAAAACTGGACCTGTGATACCGTAATATTTTCTAGAAATGGTTAAAGACTTTACTCTTTGTACATCAAGTTTTGAAGTGGGTACAATAATTGAAATTATTATTTTAGAGCAATTATGTGAACACTTGTATCAGGAAGAGGGGACGGGGCAGTTGATATTATCATATTATCATATCATATCCTGGGTATGAAGAAGAATGCGTAAACACAGTCATGTAAACCAGTGGCGTACACACTGACGGAGGGTCGGCCGAGGATCCGATTTTGGTACAAATTAAGTTAAGTATTACTATTTGAATCCTTTTAAATCAAAATTTTTTCCCAGCCCCACTTTTTATGGGGCATCGCTGACTCTCAAACTTTCTTATTCCCCTACTTTGAATCAAGTTTCCAAATATTACAGTAATTGAGCGGGCTATACGATTAAGTACTAATCACGCTAGTGGGTTAGGAATTGGGAAGGTTGAGTATAGAGAAAGTGAACCCACATTTGCGTGGAAGTAGAGTGGAAAACAATTTAGGAATAACCACCCCTAGTTCACCCGAGCGAGGTTCTAGCCTCGACATCCACATCCTCGGCAGTCTAGCTCAACAAGAAACTAGCGCGTTAGCTAACTACGCCGCCGAGGCGGGTTGTATCCTGTGGAGATCTAGTGGTTCACACGGTAACGTTCCATGCCACGCACGCCCCCACGTTACAATAATACACCAATGTTCAATTTCCATCACCAAACTTGAAATTAAAACTAGAATAGATTAAGGAACAATCGCATAGCCCGAACGGGTAGTAAGACGCGGTGCTAAATAAATAAAAATAAATTAAAGAACAACTTTGCAATAGACGTCAATGACTAATGTACTATACCAACGTTAAATTACTATTACCAAACTAGAAATTGTTACAAAATAACTTTAAGGGACAACTCCGTAGTAGGTGGTTCTTCATGAACCATAATAAATACCACGTATAAAAGTAGTGTACTATATCAATATTCAAGACCATTACCACAGCCAAAATTGGAAAATGGAAGGGCCTACGGACTAACGCTCATATAGGCATACTGCTTTTTTTCCAAACCATAAAGATATTCCAGAATATGATCAATATTTCAGAACGAGGTTCAATTATCATCGCATATACCAAATTGGAACAAAAAGGACTTAAAAATAACTGCTTGGTGGACGTTTAAAGGATAAGTGTGCGTTAGGCGTTTTCTCCTAAGCATACCCAGAAAGTGAATAGTGTTATAAATCTAGGTTTATAATTACCATTGCCATAGCTTGAATTGGAACAAAAGGTACCTAAAGGACAAGTGCAAAGGAGATGTTTTCTCGTAAATTGCAAGGAATAAATATCAAACGACTATGGTAGTGTACAAAGTTTAGTTACCATAGCCATTGCTGAAATTGTAATAAAAAAAGGCTTAGAGATAAACCGCGTAGTAGGTGTTTAAAGGATAACCATGTATTATCTGTTTAAAGGATAGTCACATAGTAGGTGTTTAAAGGATAACGGCTTAGTAGGTGTTTTCTTCCAAACTACAAGGATTATCTGGAAGGTGATTAGTGTACCATATTCAGGTTCAAGTACCAGTACCATTGCCAGATCCGACGGAATGACCGAAGTGACATCGTTGTAGTATGGGATTTATCTAATAACGCAAATAATATTCGCGCGGAGACAAAGGTTTAGCTACCATCGCCACGGAACACTGAAGTGCCAAAGGGACAACGACTTAGTAGTAGTTTTATCTTAAACTGAGAGAAATATATGGCAAGTGACTGAAGCATCACATTAGCGTTCAATTAACATCACCACGTACAAAATCAGGAACACACAATGGCCTAAGGGCCAACGCCATAGTAGGCGTTTTGTCCAAAATAAGGAATATGAATAATATATCATGCTGAGGTTCGATTACCATAACTATACCTGAAATCTAAACACGGAAGGGGTCAACTGCATAATAGGTTATATATCCTAAGCGGCGCAGGCGACATGGGTTCAAGTACCATCGTCATCCTTGATTTGAGAGTGACATCATTAAAATGTAAATTAAATTAAAAATTATTCTTGACACAATAAGATCATCCAGACCATTTTAGGGTACTCGCGTAGCTGGTGCTCGATCCCATGAGCTCTTCCACCCCATGCACTCGCCACGTGCTTGATTTCCTTGTACTTGTACCTTTTTAATGTCAAATTGATGTGTAGGGGTACTTAGTTGAGCAAAAGTTGTACGTATTTAACAAAAAAAGGGGTCCATACTTGAACAAAAGGAAAAAAATCTTGAATCAAAGATGTTAATACTTTTGAAAAGGGGCACGATACACACTTAAGCAAAAAAAGGGGTACAATGTTAACCAAAAAGGGGTACAGAGTTAAGAAAACTGGCTGCGTATTCAATTAAAAAGGGGATAAAGTAAAGTAAAGGAATATCCAGTCCAGGACAGAATAGAGAAGGCACCACTAAGGTTGTATGGCCATATGAGAAGGATGACTAGGGAAAGGATGCCCAGGAGGATGTTGAAAATAGAGGTGGGGGGGTAGGAGGCTGAGAGGAAGACTGAGGGACAGAGGGCTGAAGGAAGTAAGGAGGAGTGTGGAGGAGAGGACTGGGAGGTGGTGGGAGGAAAGGAGGCGGTGAAGAGGCTTATGTTCCAACTTCCAAACAGACCCAGCCAGTGGTTGGAAGCTGTTCATGATCCTCATGATGATAATGAAGTATTTAACAAAAAAAAGGACACACACTTGAGCGAAAGGGAAACATACTGGTGTACACACCCTTGCAAAAGGGGGTACACACTTAAGCAAAAGGGGCAGCTCTTGAGAAAAAGAGGTACATAGTTGAGCAAAAGGGTTGTGTGTGGGGGTACATATTTTAGATAAAGGGATACGTGTTTACCAAAAAGGGGTGTCTAGCTGTGAAAAAGAGGTACGTATACACCAAAATGAATACAGAGTTGAGCAAGAGGTGTGCGTGTTTGGGGTAATTATTTGAGTAAGAGGGTGTGCGTGCTTATCCCGGGACTTGCCGATAGTATTATCCTATGTGTCTAGCCACCACCTTGATCAACTGCTGTCTAAGCTCTCAGAAACTCAATAATAAGTAGTGCGGACTTTTCTAAGAGTGAATACACTAGCATTTACCTGGAAAATATCACCCCCTTCAACTCAACAACCAATTATACCCGGTGACCATGCCTAGAAGTAAAGTGTTTGGTGAGATGAGATGACATTGCTCTATGTCTCAAGCGCATTGAACATCACCACGGGTAGTATTGAAGAACCCCCTCTACGACCACTACGATCCCTGGACATTTGGGTACTCGGTGATGGGAGATGTACTGGTTCATCGTCCCCCACCGCTTTCCCCTAGGACAATACTCTGATAAAAAGAACGAGCTTTAGGAAATGCATCAGCATTAGTCGACTCCAAGAATGCAGGATGAAAATACAAACACCTACCAATGTGAAAGCAGTATATATTTTGGAGTTCACTTCTCCAACGCCTGTGAAGTGTGTTAAGGCACATTCTTAACACTTTCACATTGGACTGGTCAGGTTAGCTCAGAGTCAAGAATTAACTATGTGTAGAAGAAGTCTGGTCTCCGCACACTTGCTAAACTTTTTTAAATTAGCTATGGGGAAAGTTTGGACATGAGATGTTGCTGTTGGTGTTGTTGTTGATTGCTTCGTTACACAACTTATAAATCCACATGCTTGGGCGTACACCCCCACACGTGAATAGTGGTGTTCTCACGTTAAGTTCCTTGAGACGATATTATATCATATATCTGTAGAATAATGGTTATTTATAATAAGTATGGTATGATATTAAATTTAATCCTCTGACACGTTGGTGAGATGTGTAAATACAGACTGTCCCACACGTGACTTATTGAAATGTCTTAAGTAATCCTTGACTTGTGCTTTGTTTTGAAATATTAGGCCTACTTGTATGAAAAATTAGAAATTTTAATTATATATATATATATATATATAGAGAGAGAGAGAGAGAGAGAGAATATTTTTACTTGCAAACAGCAACAAAATATTCTTCAAATTCAGCTCCTGTGGCTGCAACAATAACAATACAACAATATATTGTTAGTAATTAGCTGCAGCATATAATTTCTTCCTCAGAATGGTATCATATTAGCTTTTGAAATGAAGTGTTTACGGTCCAAATGAAACGGCATATCATCCACTGGCTCAACGCTGGTACTGGAAACGAGAATGATGGGGGTGTTGCTAGGGGGGTTTCAGGAAGTACCACGACAGAATACTACAAAAAAGACGGTATTTTGTGACGATAGTGATACTACTCCCCTGGCAACAATGCCACAATGTCGATTTTTCGTAAATTGTACACTTACACGACATGTCACACAAGTAGGCAAAAGTGTTTTTTATTTTTCAAATGGAAGCAATTCCAGGGCTACAATAAGTGGAGGGGAACGAATCAAACTGTCCGAAGAAATCTTGATGTTTTGTTGCGCTTTGAATGTCTACTGTGTGGACACATAGGCACGCTTCACATATGTATGTCCCACAAAGGTTAAGTTAACGCACTTCGATCTAAACATTGTGGCTATTGGCGACGTACCGAATTAAAGGAGAAGGATTAGTTTTACCAAAACAACTGTTCTATATTTATCAGCATAATTCAATGTACAAAATTATTGCTTCGTCAGACATTTAGTCTGAACGGTGTACAGAAACATCAGCAATGTTACAAGTTACAAAAAGTACACAACATGTAAGTAAGCTATTATAATCCTACTCACTTCTCTACGACACCCAGAGTTTCGACAGGAAGTTGCTTCATATCTTCAGTTATGATGTCTGGTGTTGTTACCGTTGTTGTTTCATATTGGTTTAGGATAGCAGTTATATCTTTTTCAATCGCTAGAGAATTTCCTCCTAGACATGATTAAATTTGTCAAATATACGCTGTTGTTTGGGTTAGTTGGTGTTGTCATCGTTGTTGTAGTTAGAGGTTTCTTTTGAGCAGGTGGGTTTTGTCATCTTTGTTGTAGTAAGGTATTTGTGCTAGGGGTTGACGTCTTCTTGTTTCTTAAACCGGCTTGAAATTGACAAGTGGGGGGCACACCTAACCTTACACTACCCCACTTGAATACCAGTTTTTTGGTATTTAGTTAAGCGATGTCTTCATCGGTCAGATTCTCAAAACAACATGGTAAATACACGTACAACTCGTCATCTATATACACAACAATCCTCCTTTGAACCTTTGTTTGGACTGCCTTTTTTTACCTGGCACAATATCACTTATTTAAAGAGTGGAACGACCTTGTTTGGATTCAATTGTTGTAGCTTGTCCATGGTTAACACACAATTAATACTTTGGGGAGAAATGCTGGGATATATATATTGCAGACCCCCCCACACCCCCCTCTTCAAGTGTGATTCTATTTGTCAAAACATCCTTGAGTTTTTATTTATAAGTCGGGAAAATCAAATGGAATTTTGACACATTAACGATGCCATGGATTTATTTTGAAATTTGTTTATTAAGTGCGTAGAAGCCGTTGGTATATTCAAGGTCGGGTCACGTTCAAGGTTAGGGTGGGAACTGGTCGACCAAAACAAACGATTAGACATGAACATCATGTCGCTAAGCCATTCCTCGGGGAATCACAGATATATTGTGACATCATCGTCAACACCGGCCTAATAGGCACATTCAAGGCCCAGCATAGTAACTAAACTATATTGACATCCACCCATGTTACCCATGGAATTATTTTTATTTTGAAATGAAAACAACTATTTCATTGGCCCAATTAATTTTTGTCAAGTGAAGAGTGCAATAAAAACGTAAGTTAACGGGAGTCCTGGTTTAAGCGTAGTCGTGTATCTAATAGCCCGCCTGGTTGGTCGGTCGTAAGATGGGTTCTTTACATGCGTTTTACTGCCACTTGTAACTCAATGACGATAAATGTGTCGTGGGACTGCGTGGGATAGTAGTTTAACTTCAATTTTTATTTAAAAAAACAGTCTGTCAAATTTACTAAATTAGAACGCCTAACTGGAGGGAGAGTGGAAAACCATCCAAGAAAAAAGGATATCTTCAATAGCACTAACAAAGTAACACAGCTGATCTAGTTAATATTTATTTCACAAATGATACTTTGCGGTCGCGAACAACTAAATCGACCCCTGAAAGACCCATCGGTTTGAATGAACGTGTTTTAAATAAATAAATAAACACATTATTTTACACCCAGATTCCGTCTGTTGTGCGGTGACCGTAAGGATATCTATACCTCAGTTTTAGCTTATGTGGTGCTGACTGACAGCTCACAGCAGACTTCTGACGGCTTTGAAAAGCTACCAGACCAAATTATATATCCCTACGCCGAACCATATGATCTGCAAAAAACATGTCTTTAGCAGTTGTCTCTTCTGACAGTCAAAATTTAGGTATATACCTAAATGTTGACTGTCAGAAGTCAGCTGTGAACTGTCAGTCAGCACCACATAAGCTAAAACTGAGGAATAGTGACCGTTCCGAAGCTTATAATAGTGCACCAAACCCTGAAATAAGACAGGCAAGGCCATCTAGGGACAGAGCGGCCAAACCAGTACAAACCCTCCCTATACCCCTTTTATACAACCGACCAATAGTCGGGAAAGGAAGAGCCAACCCCCTTCCAACCCCCCACTGCTCGCTAAGCGGAACAGCCAAGCAATTCTCAAGATAGCACGCTGAGAATAAGTATCTTAAAAGACAGTCAACTTTCTAATAAACATTAAATTAATATTAATAGGAAGTAGGAACTGTGTGTAAATATTGAACTTTACTAATTTATATGTCGTAAATATAAGAGTGTATATATGTATATGGGACCAAACTTCCCATCTGACAATTTTAGTTTATATTGATGTATAAAGAAGTTTGTTTACTATAGGAAATCCTCAACCTACTCTCACCTCAGATTTAACCGAGTTGCTCTTGATTTGTTCTGCTTCTATATAATGTAAGAAACACCTTACCTACTTAACCTCACCATTCCCTACTTTGCACTTAAGAAACATCCGGGCTAACAAACACCTTCCTCCACAGATTCCTCCCTTGCGCTCAAGGAATATCTCTATCTCCCTGATCCTGGATGTTAGGCAACATGCGTGGTGAGTGGACACCCCCTTGAGCCGCTACACCGCCACCATCTCACAAAGAAGGAAGAACGCACCAAAGAAGAAGCTCGAACAAAGACCTGAGCTATCTCTGGAAAAAACTAGCACCCCCTCATCGCGTTTCTCCCAAACCCTGCCACCCTCCCCCCTCCTCATGATTCCAACTCTCCTATTGAGCTCGCCATCTCAGAAGATCCCCCCCCACATCTATCGAGTGGCAATTCACGGAACACGGAAAGAGCGAGAAGACGCTAGTAGCACAGAACAAAGAGAAACATACCCTCACAAAAAACAAAACAACCAACAAACACAAAACGAATGACACGTATCACGCACACACCTATAGATTGGTGATACTGACTGTCTTATTCAATACTTTCTGTCTGTGCTAGACTTTAATAGGGCCCCTACATGATCGGTCAGACTGTCAGTCCTAATACTGACATTCCGACTGACAGTATACATCAGTATTTACAACGAGACCATATTAGGGCCCACAAACGATCAGTCAGACTGTCAAGATTAATTATTAATTTATTAATACTGACAGTTTGACTGATCGTGTAGGGGCCCTATAACGTTAACATTGAAAATTGTTCAAATAATCTCGATACACATTGTGTAGTATAGGGGTTAATTAAACTATCTGAAATAGGATACAGGGGGAGAAGATTGAATTCTATTATTTATTTAAATTATTTAATATATAAAGAAATAATGTTTTTTATTTATTCGTGCGTGTCATGTGTCACTTGTAGCCCAGTTTGTAGAAAGATAAGCCAGTACTAATGTACAGTTCGCCAGGGGAATCCCAAATGTTATGATCCTACATTCCTTCCGTGGAGGCTCTTTCCATGTCCTAATGAGATGAGGTGATGGTGATAGTGAGTATGAGGCTATTAAATGAGTAGAAACGCTTAAACTTACTTCAACCTAACCAACCAGACTCTGCTGATCATTGGGATATTTACCCTTTAGGGGAAAATACCTATGGTACTAGCCGGGAATTGACCCCTAGGTTGGTAGCCAGGTGCGTAGACTACTATACCACAGGGCCGGTAAGGAACAAATTGAGAGAGGTGACTATATTAGCCTGTAATCGTCTAGAGGAATATTGACCACTTACTCACTTACCTAACAATTCTTATTGTTGTGGATCTGTTGTGAAATTGAACTAGTCAATGGAATTAATTAATTAACTAAACTATCTCTATAAAGGACAATCAGTAGGAAATTGATTCAAGTTAAAGTTGGGTATAAATAATATTTGAATGCATTTTTAACTAAAACAATAACTTATTTATTCTTAGGTTAAATGTCTTCAGTTGTCTGTGTGCGCTTAATTTGACTATTCAAAATGATACGGATATAAAAAAGGGTAGTGAATATATATTTTTTTCCTTGGTAATTTATAAGAAATTTATCCTTTTGTGGGACACAAGTTCAAAAATACTTCCAAGACAAAAATACAAGAGATACTTTATTAAAAAAAATTAACCAAAAGAAAAGTTGGGAAATATAATCATTGAAATGTTTGAACAAATTAATGAACTAGCACACTACCACAAAATATAGGTATAACTAAAGGCATACCACTTTCTCCTGGCCCAGTTGAAGCAATTATGATATTTTGGGTTTGAATGTTCAGTTTTTACTTGATATTAGGTAAACAAATAAGCCAGGTTCAAGTGACTTGATTAATGTAAGCCCCGCTTTAGAAAATTGCATAGGGAACGCCCTATAGGGGGCCTATTTTCATTTGCGCATTAAGAATATAACGTGTGCTATGAATAAAAGCCACTAAAGGTCAACGTACTCAATGATAAATTAGTCAGTCTCTGAAAAAGAAGCACAAAATAACGTATCGCTGTAAAAACTACAAATTGACCAACAAATGAATGAAGCTTTGCTATTAAAACTTCATTACATTTATTGGAATTTGGTGTGGATATTATTTGGTTGAAGTAAGCTAATATTCTACGTGTGTTTGTATACCAATGATAATCAAAAAATAAAACTAATATTTGGAATCACTAATATGATCATATTATGCTGTCTATAGTCTAGTATCATTAAAAAAGTTTGGGAAAAAAAAAATTGATATCCACTTAGGTGGCTATTTTCCAGGTGTGGGCCTACCTAATGTTGATAAAGCAAGTTATTTAAAAATCATAATCATTACTAACCCCTACCCCTGAAATAACATATTTAATCAGCTACTACTACTACTACTACTACTACTACTACTACTACTACTACTACTAATAATAATAATAATAATAATAATAATAATAATAATATCATTAAAATATATTCTATGTCTAATTGAAACAAGTTTATAAATAAACACATGCAGTAGCAACATATTATATTATGGATGTCTAACATTGCGCGAAATTAATATATATATATATTGGAAAAACTTGTTCAAATGTGTCTTATGATAAGCTAAAAGACACTATTGAGTTAAAACGCTAATGAACTTGCAAGAATGACTATAACGGTAATCGAACCCACCGTACATTAGTTATATAAATCTATTAGGGTCAATATGTATTTTAAAATTGAGTTTTTAATTTAGAATATTAAAAGATTTCATTAAATAATGAATTGCCCAGTATTTAAATGAAGCGGTGACTATCGTTATAATATATCGAGAGCAGATCTACCGATTGAACACGGTGTCTAGAGTGAAATTTCCAGTCGGACCAGAATCTATATTTTTTCATCATCAGTCTTACCCTGGTCGATGAAAGTATAACTCTCTTACAAGCTTCACCATAGTGTAACCCGTTAAAGTAATCTGGCTAATCTTCAAATTAAGCGGTCTGTACACATTATTATATATATATATATATCTTAACTAAAATAATTAAATTAGAATAATGCTATAATAACATACTAAATTTCAGTTTCAAAATGGTATAAAACCTGTCAGAAAAACTTGGCGGTTGATAAGCCACAACTAAGCATACAATGCCTTCAGAAGTAAATACATCCCTAGCATCAGTAGGGTATAGAGCAATATAATGCATAATGAAGCATCCAGAGATAGCGATACCAACAGCACCATTATGGTACAGAAGAATATAATGCACAATGAAGCTTACAATACCTCCAGAGATAGAGATACCAACAGCAGGGTACAGGATAGTATAATGCACAATGAAGCATGCAATGCCTCCAGAGATAGAGATACCAACAGCAGGGTACAGGATGGTATAATGCACAATGAAGCAATGCTTTACCTCCAGAGATAGAGATACCAACAGCAGGGTACAGGATGGTATAATGCACAATGAAGTATGCTTTACCTCCAGAGATAGAGATACCAACAGCAGGGTACAGGATGGTATAATGCACAATTAAGCATGCAATACATGCAGAGATAGAGATATCCCCAGGACCATAAGGATACAGGATGTTATACTACTATCGTTTCTGGGGGTTGTGATAGAATTGTTCGAAGCATCTCATAATGTATTTGATGGCATTATTGTTACCCCTTAACTCACCATTGCCAATATTTTACCATCTGGTTGCAATCAATAGATTTGAAGAAACTAAATGTATGTACACTCCATTCAACCTTAAGCAACAAACTTAACTCGCTCATTTTTACCTAGGCTTATCTTATGAGATAGCATCATAGAGTAAAGAGTCAAAGTGAGCCTTCTAACTTTCATGATAAACTACGATAAATATAGTGTACGGAGTTACAGTATTAGAACTGACCTGATAGATTACACTATAATCCTATCTCATCCACTACGTCATTCTAGAACCAAGCAAGGCAAGCTTGCTATTACTCAGGTTAACTGGAGGGTAATTATTATTCGAATTAATAAAATGTTTATGTTATTAAAAGCCTGTTTTAGTTAATATATGTTTGGTTTATACTAGGGCTGGGTCGATACTGATTACCAATTCATTCATCAGTTAGTCACGACACGATTCTTTCAGCCGATGATTTACATTTGGGAATGACAGATTGACCTTTGAACTATTGCGTAAAGAGGGGCTGTGGTTGGAGGGGGGTAAGTTTTTATCCTGTCAAGATGTTGATACACGTGCTCAATTAAAGTATTTGAATGAAATATAACATTTTAAACCACATTCCCCCCCGTCAAATTAAAAACATGTGGATAATTATGTTCAGTAGTTTGGGTGTGACTAAAGTGTGTTAAAAGTAAACAATAATATATTTTATTCTTTAAACGGTAATTTGGGAGGTGGAGTGAAAAAAACAGCATATCCTTTTGTGTATCATTAAAACAAAATAGTAATTTTACTACACGTCTTAGTCCAAGGGAAAGACAAGTTAGGGATACTTTGTAAGTAAACTTGTTTAAGCATGGAAAGAGAAAGTAAATTAGCATAAATGTGTATCCACTTCAGTGGCCAAATGGGTTTGAATCTCAGTTGGGTCTACTGAGGGAAATGGTTCCCCACTCTCCTTCCACACAAAAGTGAGTAGATTACCTCTTAAATGCTTCATTCCTCATCCCTACCTCATTGGAATATTTATGATATTTTAAAAAGAGTTGCACTAAATCTTGCACGATGTTTATATTATTTTATTACTAAACGATGAGTTTAATGGTTACTTTAGAAAAGATTGGACACCTTAAAGTAAAAATTATGGAACTTAGGAACTATTCATTATAAAATGAATACAACAATATTTAGGAATATGTGTGTATAAAGCTTGCTAAAAAAAATAAAAAATGTTCAATCCAAAAATAAAATTGCCTCTTTATATATTTAACAACTACTAAAACTTTTTTAAAATTTATTTTTCAGGCAATATTATCAAAGTAATAGGTTATTTACTAATGTGAAATCTAGGGAAAATGGTCATTTATCCAACTTTGTCTGACAGATTAGATTAGATCTGGATTAGGAATAGGAAAGGTTGCATTTAGAGGAAGTGAACCCGCATTTGCGTGGAGGGAGAGTGGAAAATCACTTAGGAAAAACCACTACCGTTCACCCGACCGAGATTCAAACCTCAATCTTCCCGTCCTCAGCAGTTAAGCTCAACACGAAAATAGTGCGTTAGCTAACTACGCCACTGAGGCGTGTTATAAATAACTAAGCCTGATATGTCCATGTAGGTCTTTGTTAGACCAATTAAATCAAATTTAGAATTTAGAAGGGCTATACGCACTTGCACACACAATATTACTCACATAACCTTTATTATTGGTATTTTTTTGCAATAATAAAAAATATAAAATAATGTACTGAGTTTTATTTAATACCTTGATTTTATTAAAGTTAATAAATAAAACAAGATATTTTAATGTACATATTAGGTCGTGTTTTATCTCTAAAATTAAAAGCTAGAGCCGCCGTCATGGTAGCGTTTAAGATACCGACAGTTAGAACGTTATTGGAATTAATTTATTGTTATTATTCTGTGTAATAGGTATAAGAATCGGTTTAAAAATATTTTTTCATCTCGCTTACAAGTAATAAACTTTAGGGAGCATGTAGAAAAAGCATCAGTTTCGTCTTGGGTCTTGGGGAGGTCAGGGTTCAAATTCCGGCCGAGTGTTTTTAACTAAGTGGTTTTTTCCTCTACCTCCACGAAAATTCTAGTATATTTACTCTAAATTCTACCTTTCTCGTCTATATCTCATCATTGTTAACGATGCGGATAGACCTGACGGTTATTAAACGCACTGATCCTCTTACACTAGCAAAGGCTCTATCTTGGGTTGTTTTTGACAAATACACTCCGAGTTTAGTTGGAAGAACTGTTCAGAATATTCAAACATATTTCTTTGCGGCCAACATTGATAACATTTTACTATATTATTTGTGTTATTCTATAGTTATTGATAATATCTTTAAAAAGTGACAGCTGCAGATAACACGGCTTGATGTATGAATGTATTAAAATGGTTTTAGTAACCTTAGTAACTAGCACACTGTTCTTCCTACCACAATCAGGTTATAGAATGCTATGACTGTTTATTTAACACCCACATGCCTTGAAGTTTTTGTTTAAAAAGAAAATGTTATCAAAAATAAAAGTTTTAACTCGTCTCATTTTGCCAATAATTTCTATTAGGGTCTTAGCTTATTGTTTGTCATTTTAGTGACCAGTTTTCAAAGACTAACAACATTTTTGATTCCTCAACAGAGCTTTTCATCGAGTTTTTGCACTAATTTTAAAGTTTACAAAAATTCTCAAACTGATTCTATCCATGCTTAATTAATTAAATAAATAATAAATATTAAATGTTTGACCCCTGAGCAACCTTGATTTTGCGACTATCTCTATTCATTATTTGTATTATCTTACTGACATGTAGTGAAACCTGATTTGAAGGGTTATTAGCCTGATGGAATTATTTTTAATATTCCCTTCCCTATAGTTTCAAATGATTAGGGCTTAGCAGTATTAACAAAAACATATAACTCCCCTTTTTTTAATATTATTTAAAATATTGAGGTTCAAAAACTAAAACAGAAGGTATTTAAAAACCAGTTTATATTGTAATATTTGAAACTTTCAAGTTATCACACCTAACGATGTGTACAAATATTATATTTATATACCAAGCATTTTCCCGTAAACTATTTTCACCAGATGAGGTTATTAACAAATTAATAAATAATTTAAACGAGTTTTTGAAAAATAAACACAATATCCGATTGAAACAGTTCACCTACGATACACATTAGAAATATCTCCGTTCAAACAAAACACGTCATTATTATTCCGAGCCAAGAGTTCACTTGTGTAAAGACCAAAGGCCCGGATCAGATACGCCGATCATTCCGTCAGACGACGAGTTCGGAACTATGGAACTACATTAGGTTCAACAGGGGCAGGCAAACGGCGCCTGCGTGCACATCGGCGCAGAAACGCTATTTCCATAGAGTTCAAACTAACGATCGTTGCTGACTCAAGAGGCCTACAGTGTTGTCGATGCTATCGAACAAGCAACCTAGATGTACCAAACATAATAATATTAATTGTGTATTGAGATGTTTTCTCCAATTCGTCTTGCTACCTGTCCACTATACTCAAATTGAAATACTGGGGCACGATGAGAAATATATTAATTTTATTTAGCACCGCGTCTTACTACCAGTTCGGGCTATACGCCTAAATACTAATCACGCTAATGGATTAGGAATTGAGAAGATTGAATTTAGAGGAAGTGAACCCGAATTTACGTGGAGGGAGAGTGGAAAACCATTTAGGGAAACCCCCCTCCCCTCCAGTTCACCCGACCGAGATCCGAATCTTGATCTCCCCGTACTCAACACTACTAGCGCGTTAGCTAACTACGCCACCGAGGCGGGTTAGTGAGAAATATATAATTTTGAGAAAGTCTACCAGCAGTTGTGCGCAGGTAGCGTGGGAAACCGTTTTGGGAAAAACATTCTCAATTAACCCAGCTGGAATTCGAGCTGTGACCTTTCCGTTCCCAGACTAGATGACCTTGATACTCTCGGGAGTATACCAATTTTTTAATAGGCCTATATAAAACAAATAAATAACAAACAGTTCATGTTGAGTGAAAGATTGGATGGAATCCCAAAATCAATTATATAATATACGTCTCTATTCCAAAACAACATTCTGTTTAATTTGCTTGTAATACAAAAAGACTTGTCTACCAATCAGGAGTTTTAACGTCAGTTAAAGCGTTAAGGCCGTTTTAATCTTGACAACTGGCATTGGAATCTTAGGTGGTTTTTGTTCATAGTTTCATTTTATAGTTACTAAACAAATTCAATGTGTAACATTATTAAAGTAACATTGTCAGTTGATTTATGTTTGAAATATATTTGCATATATTTAACTACTATGAAAATCGAGGCTATACGATTGAAAAGATTTTTCATATCACCACGTCTTACGACCCGTTCAGGCTTAACACCTATGTACTAATTAAGCTAATCTGGTAGGAATGATGAAGGTTGTATTTAGATGAAGTGTAAACCATAGTAAAAACCACTTTCAGTACACCCTACCGGGATTTGAACCCCAATCTCCCTATTATAGGCAGTCCAGTCTATTGTGAGAGTGGCGCCTTAGACCATGTGGCCACTAACGTAGGTATCGGTAGTAAAGCCTTAAGAATAAATCAACGAATAATGCAATCAACCAAAATAATATTTCATCCCTTCTTTTTTTATCAGAAGATTGTTAAACTAATGTAAAATTATATTGTATCATACTTTTTTACAATATATAAATTTCATAATTGGTTCTAAAAATAATTAGGAATATAAACTCATAAAATAGCATCTATATTTGTGGTTGCTAATAAATTATAATCTTTGTGTTGAGGTGACTTTAATCTTCCCTTACTCCACTTTTGCATGAGTAAGGGCGTCTTTCCTGTTCAAACTTTCATGGTGTGTAGATTCGTATGAATGAGTGTGGTGCATAGTTTTATTAATATAAATAATCCTAATATTATGAATATAAATAAAGTATATAATATTTTATAATATTACATATTAAAATAGGCCTACTTATCACATAATATTTCAAAGAGAGAGACTTGAAAGATATCACTTGTCCATAGCGATAGCGCGCTAAGGTGGACGGACGATAGTGAAAATTGTCACTACAATTATTTATTTTTTATTATTTTAGCAACAAAAAGTTTTGAGCTTTTAAGTTGTAAGTCTCGTTAAAAAATAGACAATATGGCTGACCAATTATACAAAACACACTTTATTAACATAGTGCTCTAACCACTTGTCATTATTAAGATGACCCGCCTCGGTGGCGTAGTTGGCTAACGCGCTAGTCGTGTTAAGCTCGACCACCGAGGACGGGGAGATCGAGGTTCGAATCTCGGTCGGGTGAACTGGGGGTGGTTTTTCCTAAATGGTTTTCCACTCTCCCTCCACGCAAATGCGGGTTCACTTCCTCTAAGTTCAACCTTCCCAATTCCTAATCCATTAGTGTAATTAGTACTTAAGCGTATAACCCGAACGGGTAGTAAGACGCGGTGCTAAATATTATTATTATTATTAAGATGAACATAATAATAACATTCAAAACAGAGCTTCATTTTATAAATGAAATTCTGAACTACACAATTGAAGGCTTTCTTACACTTAAGGAAATGTGTCACCAAATAAACCTTAGGTTATATTTAGCTCAGTAGGTAGCGTGTCTAGCTACTGAGCTAGGGGTGCCGGGTTAAATTCCAGGCCTGGCTGATAAATCTATCATCAGTTAAATGTGGGTTTACCCTTTCACAGGGACGAATAAACGGCCTTGGGCTGAATATTGTGTCTGTTTTAGTTATATTGTAAGGTATATTATAAAACTAAGACAGGTCTAGCGGGCCGGTAGTAGAAAATATATGGTTTGAATAAAGTGCTGACCCAGGCCACAGGCTGGTAACAGCAATGGCTATAAAAAAAGTCTTTAAAGGAAGCAGTTTCAATTTTTAGGTAATTTAAAATGCTATTATTATTATTATTATTATTATTATTATTATTATTATTATTATTATTATTATTATTATTATTATTATTATTACTATTAGGCCTGCTGTCTAGTGAGAGATCTATTTAATTTGTCAGTGAACTTAGACCACCAATGCGCCCTGTCCTCTGCCTCCTCCTTCAGCTCCCAGAATGTTCTTCGTTCCTTCAAGTCATCCAATATTTGTCTTCTCCTTTGTCTCCTTTGTCAGCAGACAACCCAGGTACGAACTGCTCAATGCTTTCCAAACTCATAGTTTCCGATGTTTATTTTCACCATTGTCCAAATAGAGTCGTCCAGTGTGTCCTTCTGCAATCTATTTAAATATAACCATAAGAATATTCAATAAAGTGTTTGGTAAGTGTTTAATATATCTTTATTTGCTGGTCTCAAATAGGAGACGACTGAATTGTATCCATTCAGACATTTCTTAAAGAAGTACCACAAATAAAAAGTCTTATTTGTATCCATTCTGATAATATCCACAAAATCCTGAATTGTATCCATTCTGAATGGTCTCCATTCAGACAGTTTTCAAATAAACAACTTTAACAAAAATTCTGATTTGTATCCACTGTAATAATTTGCATTATATCCACAAAATCCTGAATTGTATCCATTCAGACATTTTCTTAAAAAAGCATCACAAATAAAAAGTCTGATTTGTACATATTCTCATAATCCTGAATTGTATCAATTTAATTGCGGTGCCGCTTGTCTGATAGATGGCAGCAGCTGAGACTCTCCTTAACTCATTCCGTGTTAACTAGAGAGAAGCACTATCACTAAGTTAATATATATGAAAAAAATACTTATTCGTGTTTCTTTTAAAATAATAATAAATGGGTACTTTAAAAATGATTCGTTTTTAAAAATAATTATGATCTAGTTTAAAATTGGTACATGGGGAAGCATTTCCTAAAATAAATTAATATTTTAAATAGTTTGAAAAATGTAATATTTTAGGATCCCGAAATTTCATAACAAACGCGTTGACGCCTGAAAAGTTAAATTTTGTTCGGGTGGGTTCGTTTATAATATTAAAAATTATAAATATTGCCTATTAAATACTTTGGTGCCATGTTATGACATTCTTTGAATATTCATGCTATAAATAATACCATTCTTCTGTGATTGATGAGAGTTTTGTTGATGATTTGTTTGGATTATTTATAATTTATTTTACAATATTAATTTTGATTGGGATGAACTATTCCACATCCACAATAAACTACACGCCTATTACCAACACAAGAAAAACAAATATAACCAATAGAAAAAATTAGTTGAATAAATAATTATAGAGGGCGCCCTGGGAAATATAGTTTCGTAAGAAAAGGAGCTACGTAAAGGAGAAAAATATTTTAAAACGATCAAAAATTATGTTTGAATGAGCCTTGTATCTACAAATTAGACTAATTAGACCTAAACTGTGTGAAGTGTATTTTTTAAGTAATATATTTCTCTAAACACATTTTTAAGGCGATCGAGGGCCCAAACCAAAATTTGTGTACAAGAGCACAAAGCAGCGCCCTAATAGTAAATTCAATTCTCTATCCAACCATATAAGTGTGCATAAGCCTAGACCCTACAGATCTGAGCAATTTGACCAAAGATAGGGGGAAAATAGAATTTTTTTAAGTTTACACACGTATTTAAGGTGCTCCAGAGCTCAAACCAGAATTTGTATCAAGAGCACAAAGTGGGGCCCTTAAAGTAAATTTAATTATCTAGCCAACCATATAAGTGTGCTTAGGCTTAGACCCTAGAGATCTGAGCAATTTGACCTAAACTCGGGGAAGAACGGGATCTTTTTAAGGAAAATTCTCCATTACACACTTCTTTAAGGCGCTCCAGCGCACAAAACAGAATTTGTGTGAAGAGCATAGAGTGGTGCCGTGATAGTCCCAATTATACTCTATTCAACTATATATATATATATATATATATATATATTCGTGGGCCTAGACAATATACAACTCCCAATTTGACCTAATAAGAAATAAATATACAACTTTATATTTAATTAGAATTCTGTTTAGATCGCTCTTACGTCAAAATCATATTTTATATCTATTTAATTGTCGATAGTGTAATGGTTTATGAATTACTTGCATGCTTGTGTATTTTTTAACTTCTTGTAATCTCTCCCTCATTTGTTGCACCCCTGATTCTACCTTCCTTTCCCACCCTTTATTTTTTTCTACAGTAATCAACATCAAACTTTATATGCTTGACCCTGACAAATTTTCCCAACAATATTTTTCTTCTCATTCAACTTTCAATAGACCTTTTCATCCCGCGAACCTCTCCTTTCCCCACCCCTGCCCAAAGCAATAAACATAAACTATGAATAGATACATAATGCCCTTGGTATTGTGTGACTCATACTTCTAGCCCAGACTAAGGCCAGAACCTTTTCACCCCCTCCGAAAGCCAGTCCACGCCAATATTTTTGAAAAATCTGCTGTTGTGCTTGCGGAATTATATTTCGTGGACAGTCTGACTGACTCTCGAATCTAACACACTTTCGTAACTAAATCAATTGACAAAACTGTCGTAAACCATTGCCAGCCATAACGACAAGTTGTATTATATCCATCACAATTGCAATTGAACACTTTTCACTTTTAAAACAAATAACATCAACATCATACATTAATAACATCATTACTGTTTTAGTACATTTCATGATATCTATTTAAATAATATATCCAAAACGGTTTTGTGTTCGGTACCCTACTATACAAATCTTGCTAGTGGTTGGTGAACTTTATAACAAACTTACTTAAATATCAGTTTAAACTAATTATATTTATTTCAAAAACTATCTCTTTTATTTGTTCTTGGTTGCTTTTCCAAGCCCACATAGCCAGGCACGCAATCTAATTGTCAATCTGATAATAGTCTTGTTGGCTTGTCAGATCAGGCATCAATCATATCCAGGCTGGGTCTAGATCTACTTAAGGATTTTTTCCTAAATGGTTTCACACTCTCCTTCCACGCCAATGTAGGTGCACTTTCCCTAAATCATACCTACCTCATCCCTAAACTAATAGTGTAATTAGTACATAGGCGTATAATCCGAACGGGTAGTAAGTAGTACGTGGTGCTTAAAAAACTTTTCAGAAAACAAAACACAAACATTGTTCTTTGTCATGTCAAACACTTCCCAGATAACCATTTTAAACAAAATCGATATTTCTAAACGTCTACAAATATATTTTTAAAATGCCTTCATTATTAGATTAAACTGTGGGTGTAGCTAAGAGTTATGTCATCCAGGGAAAACTAGGATCCCATCTTTCCTCACTAACACTTATGGTTTTTAAGGCCATTTTGACTTAAAACGCGTCTTTTATATTCACCTTATAATCAATACTTTATAATAAAGTAAAGGTATTTCTCATCCTCAGATAGTGCCTCAGGCTATTTCCCACGAAAGCTATACATCGTTTTCGCTATGAAGACCCTAATTGACAATGTAAAACTATACATCTCATCTTCGGATATTGCCTTAGGCTATAAAAAACTATACGTTGTTTTCGATAAGAAGGGAATAATTAAGAATAAGATAATATAGACCGTTTTCGATAAGAAGGGAATAATTGAGAATGGGAAACTATAGACCGTTTTCGATAAGAAGGGAATAATTGAGGTATTTCTCATCCTCAGATAGTGCCTCAGGCTATTTCCCCTGCGAGTTATATTACGTTTTCGCTATGAATGTCTAAATATCCAATATAATATTACGCTTCTCATCCTCGGATATTGCCTTAGTCTATGAAAAACCATACGTTGTTTTCGCTAAGAAGGTAATAATTAAGAATGGTAAACCATAGACCGTTTTCGCTAAGAAGGTCGGATGTGAAACTATACATTGTTTTCGATACGAATGTAGAATGTGAAACCGTGGGTAGAATACTATATACACCGTTTGGGAAACACTATACTTCTCATCCTCGTAGTCTATTTCACAACAGTGTATAGTTTTTCATTCTCCCTTCAATCTCCCTTCTTATCGAAAACAGTCTATAGTTTCTTATTCTCGACTATACTCGTACTTATCGAAAACGGTGTTCATAGTTTCCTATTTTTCGATTATTCTCTTGCGATGGATGCGGATGCGGATGCGGATGTCGGGGTCATCCGTTAAGCAGCGTCAAGCACCAAAGGTAATTCTCAAAACTATACTTCTCAACCTCAGATAATATCGTAGGCTATATCTCCTTCTTATCAAAAACGGTGTATAGTTTTTCATTCTCGAAAACGGTGTATAGTTTTTCTATCAAAAACGGTGTATAGTTTTTTCTTATCGAAAACGATGTATATAGTTTCCCATTCTCAATTATGACGGATCAACAAAGTATCTCTTGTTATGTACGTACGGTGACGACATATACTTCCAATTTTGTAAACCAAAAATACTTTTCAACACTCAGTCCAAACTAAAAAGTTTTCCAAATAGCCCACTCAAATAATAGATTTTCAAAACTGTCAAATTTAAAAACCTCTAAAAATATATATATATATATAATTCTGAAAATAAATGTTAAATAATTGTTATATTTATAAGTAAACGGAAGTAACCAAACCCAACCTAACTTTACAACTTCATGAAACTTTGAATTAAATATATAAGGCTTCTAATTAGTTTTATGCTAAGTTGTCATGCTTGTCTATAGTGGCAAGCAGTAGTACCTAATCAAGAAGCCATGAATATGTTAAAGAATGAAACTTTGAATTAAATAGATAAGGCTTCTAATTAGTTTTATGCTAAGTTGTCATGCTTGTCTATGGTGGCAAGCAGTAGTACCTAATCAAGAATACATGAATATGTTAAAGAGGAGTTTTAATCATCTTCGGAAATAATTATTTTATCTCACAATTAGAATATTCTAATGGCTGACATATTTTTGTGATATATATATAGGTCTAATTTATGACGCCGCTTGGTGATGTGTTTTTTTACTATCTCAAAATACTGTGTAGGCGTTCTCTACCCAAAATATGTTATAAATATATTTATTGTGAAAGTTTTACATACAATACAAAGATGGGAGAATAACTTTAGAAGGGACCTGAAATAAATAGGGTGTAGTGAGGTGAACTGGATAGAACTAGCTTAGGATAGGGATAGGTGTCGGTCTTATGTGAGAGCGGCAATAAACTTTAGAGTTCCCGAGTAAGTAAGTATATTGTATTTATCGGCTGACTGGTGCATGTCCCTTGATGTGGATTATTGGACCAAGTATTTTGACTATCTAATTGGTTCGTACGATTATGGATATAGACTCTTTAGCCTCGAATAGAATTTCTTAAGGACTGCGGACTATAGACCTATGAAAACAAAGTCTGTGTTGAGGCTCTAAGCCTTCTCATAAGGTTTGAATTTTTAAATCGCTGTTTACATAAAGTAACAATACTATACATGTGCACCAACTCATCACATTATGTGATTTCAACGAGGCTTAGAAACCAAAACATAAAATTTAAGAGTTAAAAAAACAATAATGGTAGTTAACTTAGGTCTATGTTAAATATGTACAAATTTATAGTATGCTAAATATTTATTGTGAAAGTTTTTTAGACTAGTTTCTTTTATATACAATACAAGGATGGGAGGATAACATTAGAATGGACCTGAAATAAATAGGGTGTAGTGAGGTGAACTGTATAGAACTAGCTTAGGATAGGGATAGGTGTCGTCTTATGTGAGTGCGGCAATAAACTTTAGAGTTCCCAATGCCTTAGAGTAAGTAAGTATATTGTATTTATCAGCTGACTGCGTTGTGCATGTATCTTGTCTGTGGATTAATTTATATTGTAAAATTTATACAGGAGTATGGTTGTGAACAAATCTGATTGCAGAAAGCTACGACGGGGCTGCGGTTATGGCTGGGCACTTGAATGGATTGTAGTCCAAAGTAAGAGATACATTTCCGAATGCAATTTTTGTACACTGCTTTGCTCACCGGCAGAATCTTGTATTGTTGCAGGGCGTGTCCCTTATTAAAGATGGCAGAATATTTTTCTTACTTTGAATGGCCTAGCATTATTTTTTTCAAAATCAACTAAATCTACAATAGCTCTGAATGAAGAAATGAAGAAAAGGCTTCCAAGAGTAGCTTATACACACTGGAATTATAATTCTAGATTGGTTTAACCTGTTTACGAGTATAGGAATCCACCAATTTCGTTGTTTGTCAAGATTATAGATCCAGAGGAAAAATGGGATCAAGAAGCGTACATTGCTGCTCGTGGATTTGAAGTTTCGATGCATGATTTTAATTTTAATTTTCTACTAAATACATTTGCTGATATTTTCTCTCTTACTAATAATATATTTTTTGATATATTGCAAGCCAAAATTAATGACATCGGTTATTGCATAAACAAAGTAAAGGAATTTCAAGATCAGTTGGAAAACAAGCGTGAAGAATTTGAGAGAATCTGGGCAAAAACCAACGAAGAGTTGGACGTGAATGAGCTTGAAAAAAAGTCCAAAACATACTTACATATTTGATGTAAAAATATATTACAAACGCCTATACTTAGGATTTTGGACACACTTATAATGCAGCTAAGTGATAGGTTCAAGATATTGGACTTTTTTTTTTAGAACTTTTATATGTAGATAATTTTGAACAATACAAACTCAATTTCCCCTAAATGGCTTTCCAGAGCTTAAAAGACAGCTATGGTAGTATGTTTGATTTCCCTTATTTATGATCACAGCTTGTAGTCACCTTCATTACACAGGATTAGCGTCACAAAAATGTCAGTGATTTGCTTATTTTTTATTAAATCAAATGATCTACAAAGCACATATTGGCAAATGGTAGAACTGTGTGAACTAGTTGTAACCATCCCGGCAGCAAGTGTTTCCGTTGAGAGACGTTGTTGAGCATTAAAAAGAAATAAAATATGCATGCAATTCACCAGGCCAAGAGAGGCTCACAAACTTATCAGTGTTATCCAATTAAAAAAAAGGTCGTCTACAACAATTAAGACAAAATCCGCAGTTCTATGATTTCGTGATTGAGGAATTTGCTAAGGAGAGTAAAAGAATCCAGCTCAATTACAAATAAGGTAGGTACCTTAATATATTTAACATAAAATTTAATGTTTACATACAAAAAATCTTGATAACTTACCCAAGAAAAATATTCACCACACGCCACTGCTACAGACCTACCTATTTTAGTAATGTAGGGGCAAAGATTTTGCTTCTTGTCTTCTAGTTGATGTTATATAGAAATTGAAATTTATTTGCTGGCCACTAGTGTAATCTTACTTTGACATTTGAAACTAGTGTGAAGTTTTTCTTAATTTTAGCTTAGTTGCTGCTTACTTTTACATAAGATAATTTAAGGTTATATTTAAAAATTACACATCGTGTTGAATTACATATTGAAATAATACTTTTAAAAAATAAAACTTTTAAATAATGTCCATACATAAAATTATTTTTAAATATGCAGTTCAAATATTTACTAAATAAAAATTATTAGTAGCTACTATTCTCAAAACCTGTAATCAATTAATAATTTAGTTTCAGTTTTATATTTTAAAATTTTAAATGTTATAAAAAACCTTTTAAGGTTTATTCTTAATTACATATAAAATAACTTTGTTAATATACATACGAGTATACAGTACAAGCTCGATATAGCGTGGTTGTTGGATGACATATCTCATCCCCGCATTATAGTTTACCTGCGATATATCAACATTCTAATACAGCGATAATGATTTTTATTTTTTCGGGAGACATACTCTTCACCACGATATATCCAAATCCGCAGTTTAATGGTACGCTCTATATCGGGCTTATAGGCCTACTGTATATATAATGTAACCTAAGTACTAATACAATCTACAGTGACACTAAACGTAATAAAACAAGCTGAGCTCATAGATTTTTAGAATTGAATGAATGTTGCCTTCCGACATTTTGACAGGTAATTTTGATTAATTATGCTACAGCAGACTGTAGAAGAACAAGCTTGGAATGTGGAACATTATTTCAGAAGCTATGGTAGAGGACGCATTGATGGACCATACTTGGCAGTTGTGACTAATGGTTAAGACTTTAGAGGAACATTTTCAGAGACAAGCACCACCAAAGAAAATCATACTGAATTGGGTGGAAATGCTAAGAATGACTGGTTCAGGGACAAAACTATAATAAAGGACGATCTGTAAGACCACTAATCACCAGAACAAACGAAAATGTCGATCGAGTTTTGAAAAAAGTCCTCAAATCCACAAAGTTCTCAAATTTCCAAAGAAAAGCATACGACGTTTGTCTAAAGAATTATTTCACTTACATGACTGTGGAAGTATGTTGGCAAACCTTTATATGGACCCACATTGCCGATTGGTGGTGGTCTAATGAATGCTGTGTTCTCCTCAGAGGGCACGTAAACAAACAAAACATGCATTTTCAAGGGTGGAAAAAGGAGTACGCGCAAAGACTTCATTTTGAGAAGGTAAACTAACTGTGTGTGATGCTGTTTCACGACATTGTAATATTGGCCCTTTTTTCATTCAAGATTGTAATGGGTAACACAACAGCCGTAATTGCTGGGCAAATTATCGACCGATTTCATGGAGATTCATGAACGTTTTGTTATCTGAATAATTAGGAATTTGGGAAGCAAGTATCAGCAGGACGGAGCCATACCACACATAGGCCATGGAAACAGAGCACTCTTAGAGAGACTGTTTCCGCATCAGTGTGTGTCAAAAGGGACCTACTTTTCTTATCCAGCTTGATTTCCAGAATTCACGCTATGTGATGCGTTTCTGTGGGGAGATTTAAAAACAAGCTATTTCACACCTATTCCCAGAAATCTGTCTGAGATTCGCGGGAACATTGATTCATTGATTCATTGATCAGAAATATTGAGCCCATACAGTGCATTAACATGGTTCCTAGAATAAAGATCACATGGAATTTATCATCCGCAGTGAAGAACATGTAGAACATTTAGTCAAATGATAAATAAGCCTAGCTGGAATAGTATAACTGAGTATTTCGATTACCTTTTTTTCCCCCGACATGGTATATATATATATATATATATATGTATATATATATATATATATGTGTGTGTGTGTGTGTGTGTGTGTGTGTGTGTGTGAGCATACAAGCATATATGTAGAGGAGATGTGGGTATTATGGAATAGTCGAGCAATACGGAATATAATTGTGTCTCATATGTTAAGTGTCACAATTTATCGTTAATTATTTAAACTATTACAGAAAACAATTTCGAACAGCTAGTGACGCCCTCACTTCGACAGATTAACTGAATGTTTTGTGAGAAACGATTGTTTGTTTTGGAAATCACAAAAACTTTTGCAGGCTTGTCTTTATCATGCTATATTTCTTTACTCTACTGTTCTTATTAATTCTAATCAAATCATTGGGTTAAGGCTAACTCATGCTTATCTTTAAGTTAAAACATTATTTTACTGTAATTTAATTATAACCTAACAAAAAATATTGTTTTACAAAATAGCGAGTCGGGCAATAAGGAATACTACTATTCCAAAATATCCGCACATTGTTTAAGTATTTGTCAAGTTATTTATTTTGTCAACGTAAGCCAAAATTTTTTACTAACACCTTAGATATCTATTAAGAGAATAATGTAACTTTATACAATATTTTAGGATATTATATTTTAATAATTCATTATTAATACTGATTTATTAATTAGTTACCTTTTATTATAATTTATTATTTCAATGATTTGTTATTACTATTTTTTGTTTTACACATAATATTTGCATGTTTATTTACATTTTCTTATGAAACATTTATTAGTTTTAGTAAATAGTTAGTTTTCTATATAAAATGTGTAGTATTCCATATTGCCCTCATTTTTTCCACGTCTCTTTTAAGTACTCCTACAGGGCATTAAAAGTTATTAATTTTGTTTTAAACACTAAAAATCGTTAAAACATATTAATTATAATTTTAATATGAAACTCAATGACAAAATGTGAAAATACGCTTTGATGTTATTGAAAAAGTAAATGGTATTCCATATTATCCGCACTTCCTCTATACATATTAATTATATATGCATATACAGATTCGGAAACTTACTGTACAAATAGTTGCATAGGAGTTAGGCGCATGGCACTGCACACCTCGACATCTTGGAGCACGGAAGCAGAACATACCACAATTAATATTAACCAACACACCAGTTCATCTAGAAATGTGAATATGTTCTGATGGTCACCATTAACGGTCCTACATCACAGAAAATGCTAGCCATATTACATGTGCAGTTCCACGCGCCAAACCACATGCAACTTGCTGTATACGCAAGCTTAAATAGCTATGATCTACCAGCGCTGAACGCCGAAATTTTGAAAACAATTTAGAGGTATTAGCATAGGTTTACGGATGTTAGAGTAGAGGTATTTTGTTTTACTTTTGATTCAAACAAGCTATCTGTGAAGTTTGGGCCACGAGTTTCCAAACATACTGTATATATGTATAAATGCATATATATACATATATATATAATTTTTTGATGTATAATATGATAATGTATATAATGCATATGCATGTACAGGGTGTGGCATAAATTATTGACAAATTTAATAACAACATATATCTACTATTTGAAATCTTAATGCTTCAAATTAAACTTAAAATAGCAAAAAAAGATTGACAATTGTCTGCATAGGTTTGAATTAGCAATTCTTTCAAAACAATGTCCTTAAGATCTTCCACCATTTTATGCAATACCTTTTTGTTTGCGCTTCTTGAATCCTTCATGACTTTGCACAATGTATTTTGTTGAATTGCTTCAACTTCCACCAAACAAGAAAAAGTCCGGAGTTGGTAAGTCTGGTGGACGTGGTGGATAGACGATGTACCCAAATCGGGAAATGTGGTGCCCACAAAACATTTTATGAAGCATCTCCATTGATGCTCGAAATTTCTGAGCCCTGAAATGCAACGTAATTGCATGGATGCCAACAACACATGGTTCCAGCAAATTGGGGCAAAAGCCCACACAGCCCGAACATCAACAGAGGAGGTTCGTAGAATTTTTCCTAGGCACCTCATCCCACCAATTTGTGGAGATAACCTGGCCACCACGTTCATCAGACTTAACACCTCCAGACTTTTTCTTGTGGGAATTGTTAAAAGGCGTGTATACGCGACTGGCCCAAGAATAATTCAGGAACTTAAAGGAAGAATTGTGGGGAAGTTGAAGTAATTCAACAAGAGAGATTGCACCAAGTCATATCAAATTTCGAGAAGCGTATACTACAATATATTGAATATAGCGGTGGCCATCTTAAGGTGGAAGGGAAGGGGATGTGAGAGTAGTAAGTAGGACTATATAGAACAGGCTGTGATTGACCGATATAAATAGCCCTGGCTCTCTGATTGGCTGTTGGTACTGGGTCAGGGTTTTCCCCCTTCCCCTCCCCGACCCCTTTGTCAAAAAATGTTCTGTTATTCCTGTATCTGTTTTATTTTTGTCCAAACTTGTTAGTTCCTTTCCCATTAGTTATTTATGTGTGCACATTGGTATTTTATGCGTACTCATTGGCTTATTTTGTGTGCCATTGGATCGTATGTCTGGGTAGTATTGGGACTGGTGTTGGGGTTTATTTGTGGGAGTTTTTTATTTATTTATTAGTCTGGGAATGTTCAGTCTATGGTGTCAGGCACTAGTCCCTCGACATAGATAAAATGTCGGCATCGCTAATGAGGGCGGGAACGTAGAGCATGAACCTTTCCCGATGGGCGTTTAGCGTAGAAGGTGAGCACTGAGCAGCCGGCAATGGCTGAATACCACAAGACCCCTTTCCTTCCCCCTCCCTCAACCCCCACTCCTCGTGAGCTCAGTGAATCAAATCCCTCGTGAGTAGGACACATTGGGAAAAGAAACTTTGACATGGAGGATAGCATTAAGCCCTTAGCAAGATTCGTTAACCCTAAGCTCGTTATAAATGTTGAAAGAGGATATTAATGACCTTATTGAAGATTCATTAACCAACCACAACTCTTGACTTAATAGTGTCACAGGAAAGTCCTCTAAACACAATAGGAACGACTATTGAAGGCCGTAGCTCAGATATGATTTCAAACGCTCATTCAGGGGCGGATTTTTATCAAAACACCTAGTTATAAATCTTGTTGTTTTTCAGCGTTCGCCATTTACGGTAAATTGGATTTGAATCTTGATATCTTTGCCCTAATGATTTTAAATTAAAATGTTGGTCAAAAGAGACAGAATAATAAAATTAGTGGTTGTTAATCATTTGATAGGGATGAAATGTGAAAAGATGTCTAGGGGAAATCTTCCTAAAAAGATGTAAAATAAAACATATAGGTAGTTTAAGAATCAAATAGACAAATATATTATTTATGCTTTTAGTGAGGATTACTCCATCTAGATATCATATTCTGAAAATTGACACCTGGACAAAGGAATCGGACCAGCTACCTTTGGCTAAGTACACCAATGCTCTAAAAATGGAGCTATCCAAGAATTGTTGAGTGAACAGGGTCATTATTCACTCATATTTTAAGGCAGAGTCTATAAGGCTTATGCCTTATTTGTCATTATGCAAATAAAGAAAATAATAATAATATTCATCTTTTTTATGGTCAAAATTTTTGAATGATACAATTACAACGCAAATTATATCTAACTTAGAAATAATAAGTAATATACAAATGCTGATTCAAAAGGAAAATACAAACAGTAAAATGTGTGTATAATTAAATGTCACGATGTGTGGTGAGGGGAGAGGGGGAACCCAGGCCAATGCGAGCTGGCTCAAATATATGTTATAACGGACATAATTCCTTCCTGGTAGTGATTTGAAGCCACTACATCAGTCACTGGCAGACTTTGACATTTATTTCAATGTAGTGTGACCAGACGAAATGTGTATCAGCATTTACTTGGATTTGAAATGTGAAACGCTACAAGCATTAATAATTGTACTGAATAAATATCAAAATGAGTTTCGATGCATTGGAAAATTGGATAAATTCAGGTATTTTTAAATCATTTTGCATATTTTAATGGTAACTATTTTGCTTATTATGTCTTTGGTGTACAGATGTATTTGCTCCTTTTATAGAATATCAAAAAGATGCACCCCTGGCGCCTACAGCCATCATTCAACCGGCAGTGCGAAATAGCCCGGACCCTTTGGCGTTTTTAGCGAGGACAGAATTTGCCTGTCGGATAACAACTGGCCCATGGGAAATTAGCGTCCTGCTATAGATGTTAGATGATTGGCAGTGTTTTTTATCCGATGATAGTAATTAATATCAATTTATTTAATTTCAGATTACTGGGAACCATTCGGGTTGGACGACGGCCTGAGGGTGGACTTGGGGGTTTAAACACCGCTGCTCAGCGATCGGGGGCGGCTACATGACGTAACTCCCGCAGCATGTGTGCGGCCATCGGCCGCTGAAGAAAACAGTGAAGTGGAAGGGAAATCTATACCGGTCCATCTCCTTGAAGTTGTCAGTGGTCTGTCCCATGCTACAAACGCCACCCCACCCCACGCATGATCAGGAAGATCTGTCAGCGGTGTGCCTGATGTTTTTGTTAAATTGGACGCAATAGATCGTCTAACATGTAAGCTTGTCATTCTTTAACTATTAAAGAACATAATTTAGATTTGTATAAAACTGTACCATCTACAAGTAACCATACTATAGCCACTCGCTTACAAATATACAACAAGATTTATTTTCTTCCCCTTTCTCTCTCTCTACCAAAACCACCGTTATCTCACTTTGCCTGAAGAGCTTAGTTAAATTTGAAATATTTGAGGGCGTTGATATCTAGAAACGTGTAATTTCAACACACTGTTAGTTATTAAGGTATCGAGCTAACAGATGGCGTTGACATCTAGAAGCCGTCAATTTAACGCTCTGCTGGGGGTATATTGTTTTAAAATGAAAATAATATAGTGTTTTAATTAAGTAGGGAAATTATATTATAAATATTTACATTTTTGCTTTAGCCATTTGAAAAACACTATTTTTTTTGCACGATAATTTGTTTGATTTATAGATTTCAAGACCAGTAGTTTTAACGTACTTTATATTTAAGGTTTATTTTATTACACACACTTTACGAATGTTGGTATCAATTAAAGCAATTATGTTTAGGAAAAATTGTATTAATTACATTAATACCAAACGTAGTTTGAAATTTAAAAGTAATATATCTTATTCGAAGCATTTAAAGTGAAAAATGCGTAGCTATTTATACAGGAATTTAAATATATCGACATAATAATTAAACAGGGACATTATATTATAGTATTTACATTGTTGCTTTAGCCATTTGAAAAACCCTATTTTTTTAGCAAGGTAATTTGTTAGGTTTACGGTGTCCTAGCAAGTACTGTAGTTTTAACTTACTTTATGTTTCAAGTGTATTTTATTGCGCATATTTTGCTAATGTTTGTATAAGTTAAAGCAATTATGTTCAGGAAAATTTTTATTAACATATTATATTAATACCAATAATAGTTTGAAATTTTAAAGTAATATATATTAATCGTAGCATTTAAAGAAAAAAGGCGTAAGTTTACAGAAAATTAATAATTTAAAATTAATATGCCTGGAACAATTATATTTAAGGTTTTTACGTTGAAGTTAGTTTGAATTCAAACTTTTGTGTTTTAGATCAAACGGATACTGGAGATTCCTGTCCAAGCCGTGTGAAAAACGCAATCAAGGCCCAAACGTATGCAGCCCCCATTCAGACGGTGGGATCTTTGCCGCCTTCAGGCGTCTTCCAGGAAGCCGGTGATGTAGGGATGAGTCAACCAGGAAGCACACACACTCTTCAAGAAATGGCGGGACCATCAACGACACCACGCCAGGGAATTAGTGGCCTGATAAATCAGGTTGGTGGATGGTTGCCACAAGGTATCTTTTTTTGAATCGTCGAGGAGATAATTAAGATTTAAAGGCGTATTTTATGTTGGGTATGAATTGATCATACAATTAGGGACTCCAGATTGCTATTGTGACACTCAAACATGGCTCGAATAGCAAATCAATACTTTGCTAGAACGTCTCTAGGATCACGGAGTTAGCTTGGAGTATCACGTTGGTCTGCTATTAGACAGCACAGAATTCTCGTCAAGACACGTATGTGTCTAATTTAGACGTACAGATCAGATTGACGTGGATGCTGTGCTTTCTAATATAGAATGTGTGTTACAAAGCAATGCTTCATTCATCACTTCGTTCCCCTTGTATGTCAAGTTACTCCATTTTAAAGAGCCGCGTGGGAGGAGTGATCATAAATGTGATAAACTCTCTCCCACTAGCACATATAACCGTAATAGCAAAGGTATCATTACGATTCAAAATTGCGACACACTTTGCCCTGCCCGTGGGTTGATTGTCGCCAAAGCTATATGCGTTAATAAAAGAGCCGGATTCATGGAGGTGAATACCGTTAAATAGAACAAAATATATGCGTCATTCCTGTAAATGTGTAATAATAAATATAATGTATGTCTGTGAAACCTTTAATGTATAATATATGTTTGTAATATCGTGTTTTATTTACGCAAAATATTTTTGTCCCGTACACGTAGGGTAATCAGACACGAGTATCGAATTTTCGAGCCGCCAATCTGGCACTAAGCATAAACAGGGTAAATGACCTCACAGTTTCAAGATCACAATCTATTCCTGTCTCAACTTGTCTGGTTGAGCCGCCAAACTGGCGCCAGATATGAGTCATCAAGGAAAACCCATTGCTACATCATTCAAGTTCGTGATCTATTCCTGTTTCGACTTGTCTTGTCGAGCCACCAAACTGACGCCAGGGTTGCGATGACGTTACCGGTAAAAATACTATTGCCACATATTTTAGTGAAAGGGAGGGGGATGGTTGTGCCACAAAAAAGATTCAGGGGCTTGGGAGAGGGAGCCGATTTTTACACTCTATGCTAAACGGCTGTCGAGAGAGGATGCTCCTATACGTTCCCGCCCTCAGTAGCGATGCCGACATTTTATGGTACGTCACAGGAGGAGTGCCCGACGATGTGAACTGCACGTTCTCCCACCAATAAATAAAAAACTCCCACAAATAAACTCCAAACACAGTCCCAATCCTACCCAGACATACAATCCAATGGCACACATAAAAAACCAATGGGCACATATAAAAACATATTGGGACAGAAACCAACAAGTTTGGACAAAAATAAAAAACATACGTGAATAACAGTACATTTTGTGTAAAGGGGGTCAGGGTGTGGGGTGGTAACACTGTACAGAGTCTAGGCTATTTATAATAGCCAATCACAGGCCAGAGCTATTTATAGTAGCCAGTCAGCGTCTTGTTCGATATGGTCCTACTAGACTACTCTTTAGTAATGATATATTCTAATTAGACTGTAATTAAAAGCAACTTTCAAAATTTTGTGTTGTTAATTTTTTAACATCTTTATTAAATTATTCCTGTGTAGAAAGTATGTTATAAAAAATTACAAAGAAAGGCACAACATCAATTTTATTTTTACTTTCTTATATTTATTAAGCTATTTAAAGTGGTCATCCTCAAGTTTATTTTTGAAATTTGGATGCCCAAAAAAGCTAAATATACCGGTCCTCACCAGATTTTTTAAAATATAAAATTAAGTGCCTTTGAAATCTATTTAATTGGTATTACCCTGGTAAATTATTGAAAATTGGATTCCCTTAATAGAAGCTATTTGGAATGATTATCGCCTGGAATTTTTTGAAAATTATGTGGTTTTAGAAGGTATTTGAAGTGGTCTTTCGCCGATACATTTTTGAAAATAGGATGTTTTTATAAGATAAATTATTAAGTATCTCTGAAGATCAGATTGCAGAATAAAATTAAGATATAATAGTTTCGCAAACTGAATACTTTAAGCACGCTTTGGTTATCAGCATTAAAAGCTTCGGAAATGTTTGGGGATATGTGGGGGGCCTCACCCTACCAATGCTATATTTCTATATTTTAGCCAAAGCCATAACTGAACCATTTAAGGTAAGATTTCAGGGTAAACTAAGTGTATATTTCAACCCTGTCAAGGCTCATATTGTGAAGGGCAGCTTAATGGACCTTTAAAATAGGGTTGATTAAATACTTAGTATATATTAAATACATACCATGCATACAACAAAAACGAATATAATATCACAACCATGTTTTAACGTTGGTTTAAAATAATAAAATATATTATTCAAACCACAACAAGAACGTTTGTTAATTAACTTAATGTCCAGTTTTTTCATTTTATTACGCTGGATAAAGTTATAGCAAAAATAAAATTTGAACTGTGGTTTAAAAACCACCTCTTGTCCAAATTATATTTACAATTCAATTGTGGAATTTTTATCAATTTGATATTATCCTTTCAAAAGTGTCGATAAGAATTGCCCTTTGAATTTATTACTCTGGTAGCGTTTTTATTTAAGGCTATTACAAATAAGCCTAGTTCTGGTTACTATATTTTTGTGAAACAGTTTGTTTTCGTGTGAGAAAAATGTAGACTGCAAAATTAGCGTATTTCAGTTTTCTCTTAAATTAATTAAAAATATATGTCTTCATTACTTAAAATTACCAAATTTACGTATGGTAACAGTTGTAGAGGAGAGTGCCCAAATCCGGACCGACATTTTGTTTTTGATTTTTTTAAATTTAAAATTGTTAGAAGTTATCTTTTAAAGTATGTAATGTTATTTATTATATATATTTTACTTTAAGAAATAAAAATTATGGAAGAATTTTTTTTTTCCAAAACATTACACTTTGGCAATTTTGAAAAAGGTTGCCTAAACCGGACCCCTAGTACAAAAAACCAAAATAACGCTAAAAAATAAATATAAAAAAGATTAAATAAAAGAAAACTATAGAAAATTTAAAAGTACATTTGTAATACGTTGATTACACTTTTTAAGTCATAAAAAGATGTTAGTTATTAGTAGATTATAACAGTTAATTACTTCTATAGGTAATTTTAGAATTATTTACTTAGACTGGCGACAAAAGTCGCAAATATTTTTTTTCAGCCCCTGCATAATTGAAATAGGCCCACAGTGAACACATTACGCATATGACCCAAAGTTCCCCTTAAGTGCCATCCGAAAATTTGCCATCACAAAACAGACACCACACATCATCGTCTGTGGAAGGGGAAACTCCTGTAGGAAGCTCTAAATCTGATGTACTGGAGGAGACGCTTTCACCATCTTCGCTTCTGGATTCTTAGACTTTTCTTTCAAAATTGAGGTGCCTTTTCACTAGCTCCTTCCATTTCTTAACGTCTGAAGGCTCTAGTGCAGGTGCTGACCCACGTCCCCAGCCACGGTTGCTCCAACGTTAACGACCACGATTCCCTGGTTGCTTTTTAGCTTGTTTGGCTTCAATCAATTTGGCTTTGTAAGGCGTAGATGTAATGACCATAGAGCTGCAGGCCTTTCGTCCCCTTTTCGAGGCCCTCTTATGAATTTTTGGAAGGGGGGTGATGTCAAACGGGCTGGTTTTAAAAGTAGTGGTATTTTAAGAATCCTCAAGAAACTGTTGTTTACTAGAAACTGTTGACAGAGGAACACCCTGAGCTACTGAAGATGTTGATGATTGATTTGGATCAAACTCCAGTTCAATAACTTGTGGTTCGTCCTCATCACATTCTTCTCTGTTCTCTGGGAGGCTCAGATGATTTCCTGCTGTCTTTTTTTTAAACACAGATTCATAAAAATAAGAACCTTGCTCTTTGTTGGCCTCTTCAATGTATTCAGCATCTGAGAACTGGTTTTTGTTACTTAAAATCCGTTAATTGCTATTTTAGCAGCTTGGCATCTAATATAGGCTTTGCTGAACAGCTCCATTACATCAAAAGCACTGAGAGCACGTTCATTGTGCCTTAACCCCTGCCTGATTTCCTCGCTATAGTAGACTTTGAGAGGACCCATGAAAGTCTTATCTAAGGGTTGAAACTTGTGTGAGCAGTGAGGTGGCAGTGAAACAATTGTAAGAATGTTTTGTTTTGCTAAGTCGATCAATTCATTATTTTGTGTGTGGCTGTAGTGACCATCCAAGAGTAACAGCACAGGCTTTTCCTTTTTAGAACTGGAATACTCGATGAAGTGTCGAAACCACTGCGTGAAAGAGTTGGTTTGGATCCAACCTGAGGGGTGCGCTGCAAAAATCGTTCCTGGTGGAGCCCCCTTTTTAAACTGTTCACTCATAATTTTACTTGGAAAAATTACTAAGGAAGGCACAAAAGAACCAGCAGCGTTTATGCAAGCAACAAATGTTATAAGAGCCCCGCGTTCTCCTGACGTCAAAGCAGCTACCTGTTTTTTACCTTGAAGGCCAATTACTTTTGATACCTTTGATTGTAAAATAGTAATACCACTCTTATTGACATTGTAAATTCTGTCAGGAGTGAATTTATCCTTTTCGTAAACATCTTTAAGGAGCTTATAGAATTTTTGTGTGTTTTCTTTGGTAAATCCAAGGGCACTACTATAGGATGTTCCGGTAGGCTTCCTTTCAGACAATTTGGTTTTGTGGCGTTTTAGGAAAAGACTAACCCAGTTTTCCCCAGTAATCTCGTCCTTGAAAGGATGTGCAATGTTGTTTCTCTCTGCCAGTTGTATGGCTATTCTTCGCAAGTCTACACGAGTAAGGCCAAATAAAGACGCCTCCATAGCAAGACAATACCGAACCAGCTCTTCTTCAATATCTTTAAACAAAAAATTTAGGCCCGCCTCTATTAGTTTTTGCTGCTTCCTCAGGTGTTCCGTACTTAATGTTAGACAACCTCATAAGCGTCGTTTTCGGTACATTAAACTGTTTACTGGCCTTCTTCCATCCAATCTGCTTTTTTCGAACTGTGTCAATTGCTTTTGTCATGTCAGACGTACTCCACTTTATTTGATCAGTCTTCTCCATATTATAATCTTGCAATCTGCAACAGATTTCAAATAATAAGAGTGTGAAAAAAAATAAAAGAAGACTTTGAGCATGAAAAATAAATGGTCCGGCTTAGGCAACTCAAGGGAGTCCGGTTTACGCGACTATAGCCTAAATTTTCGAAAACCAATAAATTTTTAACCGATCGTCCAAACGAAACGGTTATTTGATAAAAATCAAACCTTAATATTACCATTTAAGAATATATATAGGTCGAAAGGCTTACCTGCTAATATTCAGGAAAAATGAGTAAAAAACTGGTACACTTAGAAAATTTGTTCACTAGGAAAACAGGTAATGACGGACTGTCATGCAACAAGTGAAGCGGGTGACGCACGCGTTCCGCTGCAGAATGTTAGAAGCCTAAATTAATAGTTACGCTTGGTCTTGCTAGAGATCAGGCAAATGCACAGCCAGGAGACCGGAGGACTGCTTTAGGGGTAGGGGTCCGAATTTGGGCACTTTCCTCTATGTTTTTATACACGGGCTTTAAATTTACTTGGGGAATATTGAGAGGCATAAAATAGTCCCAGCCCCCCAAGATAAAAACAAGGTGGTCAAGCCCCCCCGGTCCCCTCTGTTCCGAAGCCTCTGCCAGTGATATACACTTTTGACAAAAAATATTGAAAGAATTATTGTATCAAAAATACACACGTCCATCCTTGACTAAACCTTGGCACGCAAGTCTCTTCTTCCTGTCCTCTGGGCGTCACCCAGAATTCTTTGATACCTTCCTAAACCAAATCTGCTGCTTGCATAGTAATGTAAATTTGATCAAATGTTACAATAAAAATTAGTAAGATGAATAAGTAAAATTGCAGCTGTATTCTTTATGTAAAAGTAATTTAATAATTATGTTGCAGTCCCGTAGAGGTAAATGTGACGGGTCTCAGCTGTGTCTGAGATCAAATTTGTAAACTAGAACGGTTCTTACCTGCCATTTATAGATGACCCTATGACCGCAATCTTCATCCAAGCGAGGTGTGAGTGGGTTCACAAAATGGCCGCCATGCTTCCATCTCTCCCACACTTTCCCTCTATTCCACTCTTTTGAAGACGAGTTCTCTTGTATAACACTAAGTGCAGTGATTTTGCGCATCCAGAACTACATAGGTTGAAAACAAATGAAGCAGGTGTAGCGATGTTTCTCCAGCTGGGTGTTTCATTAGTGAAATACGTAGAAATTACGATGAAAAAAGCTAATTTTTAGAATCTCTTGAAATGTGAAGGAATTAATTGTAGTAATATTTAAAATTTAGTTCAACTGATTGCACTGTTAACAAAGAGAAATACTAATTCACAATGAAATATAATGTATTATTAGTATTTATTTCTTAGATTTGTCTGCTAAGAGCAGTAGAGCAGTAAATGTCAACCTCCTAACAGTTTTATAGACTAAAATTAATAACATTGTAATTTAATGCACAAAAGAATTATTCGTTAGTAAAATTTGTACAGAATATATATATATGAGTAGGTGGGTTACAAAACTGTCAATTTCAAAAAAATATATAGAAATTCAATGATTGGGTTTCAGTTGGTACTTCTACTTGCAATAATATATATATATATATAGAGAGAGAGAGAGAGAAAGAGAGAGCGCCAAAACTGTCTCGTTCCCTATTAGTATTAACTTTAAAATATGATCTTATCTTCAAAACCGTCCTTTTCCAGCTCTCTGTTAGCTGCAAAACGTTCATTTTCCAAACCTATGGTTTATTAACCAAACTCTCTTTTTCCAATATTCAATATGGGTGCTGATGCCGTATGTACATTTCAAAACTATCTTTCTCCTTGCCTGCATAGAATATGAGCTTATTACTGCTTCTTATTGCTTTTACTATACATTTTTTATAGTTGGCTAGCTGTAATGATCTCAATTTTTTTCTTCCTCAACTGCAAGTTTATTATGCTTGAAATAACTATTTTGTACCACAATAATTTTAGTTTGTTCGACAACAGTAATGAGTAATAACAAATAAAATAATGTAATTATTGAAGCTACACCAGAAAGAAGTAGAAAAAGAAAAGGTTGTGAGAAAACATGGGCCCGGGAAAGAGCTTAACAATCAAGGTAAGACCTAACCTAGAAACTTTAGTGTTTGATATAATAGGCCTATGAAGTAAATAACATTTGGCTTAGCCTATGTTTATAACTTATATTGTTTTCCTTATTATTTGCTTTTTTGTCACAGCATTGAACAGAACTGCATGTGTGGTATGTTAATTATAATGGAGTTTGTTTGTTTCAGACATAAATAGAGATCCTTGCCAAGAATTCCGAAATGTGGTCACAATATGAAGTCATTCTTATGCAGTACTATTGGGCTGCTTCCATCAAGCTTTTTATGACAATTCAACTAAAGTGGCTCAAGATTGTTTTATATTAAAGTATACTACTCAGAGTGCACGGAAAAGAACCTCTAGAGAAAAGTCTGCAAATAGTGCTCAGAAAAGTCAGCTAACAAATATTATATAAAAACTAAGCAAAGACCAATCAAGGCATGTGCCCAATCTTTCCTTTCAATATTAGGAATTTCAAGATATCATGTACAAAACATATGCAGGAAACATCTAAGCATAGGGGATAGTCCTAAATAAAAAAGGGGAGGAGACAAACGTACTCAAAAATATGAAGCAAGGTTTAAAATCAGTAAAAGAGTTCATACAAGGATTGCAGCCAGTTGAAGAACATCATGGCAAGAGAAAAACTAAGAGTCAATATATTGATTGTAACACGAACTTTAAAAATCTCTGGCGAGCTTACAACAACTGCCATGACGTTGAACATAAAGTTAAGTACCACTTATTCAGACATATTTTTAACTGTAACTTAAATTTCAATTTTGGTAAGCCAGCCACCAAAGCATGCTCCACCTGCCTGCAACTCAAAAACCAAATGAAATTTGCAGCTACAGGTAGTCGAGATAAGAAATATTTAATGATTAAATTTAGGATTCATAAATTAAAAGCTGCATCATTTTACTAACAGCTCCAGGAGAAACACAATGAAAAAACAGATATTCCAAGTCGCCTCAAAACCAAGATTATGTTACAATATATCACTGGCTAAAAAATGAACGATAGAAGGGTTCAAACGAAAAAACACCTGCTTTGCTTGATACGTTTAAAACCACAGATTTTTCTAGTGATGGCATGGATTATATTCGACTGTGCTCTGAAGGTTGCCCTGGGAAAAATAAGAATAGCACAGTAATTGGGTCAGTTTTGAAGTGGTTTAAATAGGAATGTCCACAGGAAATTAAACAACTTGAAATTTTGTTTCCAATGATTGAGCACTCATTAATACCACCTTATAGAGTCTTTGGAAGAATTGAAAAGGTAAGAAGACGTAAACGAAGAACGAAGACGTAAATTAATATATTGATATTTTTAGTTCATTTGGCAGAGTAAAGCACCTTGACTCTGAAGTTCCTGTTTGTGATTGTAAATCTGCTGTGAGAAATGTACTGAAGCCCACATCACAGTGGCACTTCAAGCTGTCTGTATGCAAGAGGATTATATTTATAAGGCATACAAATGGACAGGTGCGTGTGAAAGGAGAACTCCACTACAAATTTGACATCGGAACTGACTTACCAATCCTAAAGAGAGGAGTTACTGTGGGCAACATGGTACCTAATCATCTGCCAAACAGAGTTCCTGTAAAATAAGCAAAATTAAAAGATGTGGATAAACTTCTATCTAAGCACTTTGGTGATGAGTCTAAGGACATGGCTAACCTCAACTACTTTAAAACTTTATATCGATTCTCAATCTGAAGATGTACAGAAATGGAAGGAAACAAGACAAATAAAACGTTGAATAAATAGACGATCTATTAATATAAATCAGCTTTATTGCTTTATTTGCAAATAAGTTTTTTTCCTTTAAGAATTAAACAGACAATTATAACCCAAAATGAGTAGATTAATATTTATGAAGATGTAGAACAAATTGAAGTTGTAACGACTCGGAATCATTGGCGCTAGGAACTAATACGCATAGACACAGCACAAAGTGGACCAAGAGGAAGAAAACGTTGAAGCTATAAACGATCTTGTTAATATAAATCTGATTTAAAACTTTATTCAAAAATTCGTCTTCTTTTTTTTGAATAAATATTAATAATTTTGTAGGAATAACCTATTGTACCTAACACTAATATTTTATTTCAAAACTGCCATATTCCAATGTGTGTATCTGCAAAACTGCCCTTTTATAGTGGAAAACTGCAAAACTGTCCTTTTCCAAAATATATATATAATTATTATCCAAACCGTATTGTCAATATTTGTGAAATTTAACAAATCAACTCAGGTTGATATATTTTCATACCAAGTAAAGTTTCATAAAAATCGAAACATAAATAAACATATTACAGGTTTTTTTGGTTTCCTCAAAATCATACTATAATGGATAATGGCAGTTTTGCAACCCACCTACTCTTATATAAATATATACATATATACATTTATGTATATATACACATATGTACATGTATCTATATATACATACATAAATAGATAGGCCTACATAAATTCATGTTGTTTATCCTATTTACATATGGTACCTAACAACTTTAGCATTTAAGAATTTTACCTTGTTTATTTTCACAGATTTTATATTTTATACCAAATATAAATTCATTTTTTTTAAATATCTTATTTAATTTTTAAATATTTATTTTAGGTTTTAATCTTCCAATTATAAAACTGACTGACTTAAGTAAATTGCTACTGGTTTCAAATGCATTCAATTTTAATCTTTGAATTTAAAACATAATAATTACAGTATTTGTACTGTGTAAAATATACTTTGTAATGTGTACTTGCCATCTCTAAACTGGATGGGTGTGATCTTATATCTAAAATCAAAATGTTTATGGGATATTTCTTTGCATAATCGGAATATGTTATTTCAGAATTTTGTTCCCACCCATCGTTTAATCCATAATGGGTGATAGTTATTATGACGCCAGGTACGTATTCAATTATATTTTGTTGAGATGGAGAGGAACCAAAATAATCAGTCATACTTTTATCAATGGGGCAATGCACGTATCTAGGATTCACTTTTGAGGGAAAGGAGGTAGACATACCACTCAATTATAATTTTAAAATAATATATACACACTTTGGCTTGCGAGTCTTTAATGAAGTACATTATTTATTATTTGTAATGTGACAGGTCATGGACATTATTGATACTGACCCACAATACCTTAGACATATATATGACTTTCACAGCCACTTAAATTGCATGAAGCATAGGCTACAATGTAATACAAGTTGACATTCCAGGAGGAAGGCGTCTTAAGGCCCCAGGAAACCCCCCTTACTCTTCTAATGATACATTTCTGAGCATGGATTACAATACTGCATATACATTATTATTATTATTATCATTATTATTATCATCATCATCATCTACGTCTTAATGGTAGACTATCTTTATATTTCCCTTCAATCTTTTAAAACGGCGAATTTTAATGATGTTTAATTAAATTTAATCTTATTTGACATTTCCGGAAATTGTGGGTCTCTATTTCCAGAGCCCCCCGTACCCCCTCTCAGCTACGTGCCTGATCATAGATCACAATATTTTATAAAAATAAGACCATGATATCTTACGAATAGATAATAGAAAATTCTTGATTTTTCTTTTAGTTCTTTAATATTAATAACTTTAATCTAAATTAGTGTAGTTTTATCCAACATTTGGGAAATGGGAGGGATGGGGGGAGGGGAGACGTCCAAACACCAAGGAATTACACCCCCTCCCTTTTTTGTCTACGTTCCTTGGTAACGCTCAAATAAAAACTCATTTCAGAAACAATCTAAATAGCAAAAATTGGATCATTTATATTTCTATATCCAATCATCTAAACGAGCAGCTATAGATTTTGATGTTTGATAAAAAAAAAGAATATATTTTACACATTTTGTAGGATATAATATATACATTAATTACTATTTATTTAACTTAATTGAATCAGTTTTGTACTAGTGAATATGGAATATAATCTCTTTGTGTGGTAACAGAGAACAAGGGTGAGGGCCCTCTTATGTTATCCACAACAGCCCCTTTTCCACTTCCCGTCAGTAGTTCACTCATGAAGGAAATATAGGTAATGGCCAATCTTAGAGTTTCAATGCGTGATAGACGTTTTTCGTAAGCAAAAGTAGGAACTTTGCGGCGAAGTTTATCAAACGCTTCGTTTAGATTGAACATTCTACGACGCTCCCTTATGTTGGCAGCCCTGCGTTGAGCCATGGTGGCCACACGACGGCGTGGCTTTTTGTAGCTTCCGCCACTTGATGGGGTGGAACCAGTACTTCTGCTGCCAAATCTGAAATTTTGAAGAATAAACCCAGTTTATAATGTAAAGTAATAAGCCTTATGATAGTATCAATTCAATTAAATTGAAACCTAGAAGTCATTTTATTATCTAAGTAGAGTTTTGGTAATTTTGGTCATCAGACTATCATTATGAAATAAATCAAAGTCAAAAGTTCGTAACAGTAATGTTGTTAAAGTAATAAATAATATTATAGCTTTCACTATAACGTCAAAGTACTTCTTAAAACCACAGTTTAGCAGCAGGGGTGGATATATATTTTTTCCACCCAGGGGGCCACACAGATATTGCAGCTCCCCCCCCCCTCTCCCCCAAACCCGGAAACTCCTCAGACACCTACACCCTCAGTTCCTCCTACCCCTCGGACACCCTTCCTGTGTAAGCTACAGACTAAACACTATAGAGAGAAGTCGTATAAATTGTAGTGATAAAGGACTAATGGTATAATATAGCCCTGCGTGTAGCCTATCCGTACCCTTGACTCTGACTGTAACGAGCATTAAAATAACTCAAACCTATGTATTAGTTGTTCAATTACTCTTCAACTGATGGCTTTTATTTCAATAATTGTTTATAAATACTGATCTAGTCTCCCCCCTCCCCCTCTACCCATACCAGCCCGACAAAACTTGCCTTTAAACGTGTTGTAATAGAAAAAGTTCAATTACCATGGTTTAAAAATAAAGTTTAATATATTACATTAAACATAGTTTTGTAATACACTATAGCATAAAATAATACAGATTCATATAAATTACTAATGCATTAATAATACCTTTATTACGATATATGTTCATAGAAAATTACCTTTATATGAAAGGACACCAATATTTATATCAATTAGTAGGCCAAAACTGTAGAAACCAAAACTAATATTAATAAAATATGCAAAAAACTTTTTAAAAAATAATAGAGTTCGAGTATCTCCTGTAAAAGAATCTTACCCTCCATTTTTCCTTTTAGGAAAAAATATTCAAATTAATTAATACACATAATTCCTTAATTATTAAATTTAAAATAGCAAAACTAATATCATAAATTGCAAAACTTTACGAAATAAGTTGACCTTTTCAAGAAAAAAAAAATCTTTCTTACACTCCAATTTATTTTCCCTTAATTCACAATAGCTTTCTCCGTGACTGCCCGTGGGCAAACGAGACTATCAAATTGTCGTAGTTCACTCTTTTCATTACGTCGTATTCAACTGACAGGATTGCAGGCCTATTCAGACGATCATGGGACATTGTTGACCGTAGATAATTTTTAATATCGCTTCCCATCAATGAGAAGGATCTTTCTGCCAAACTGTTGGGTGTCGGTGTGGTAAAAAATGTTCTTAAAGCAAGGTCGACGTATGGGTACAAGTCTTGTAGGCCACTATAATAAATCAATATGCAAAGAGTGTGAATTGTCCGTGGAGTATCTTCTATGGTCTTAACGAAGCCAAAGAAATGGATACATTCATTTATAAACACTTTCACCTCTGACTAGTCCTCTTTGTATCCACTGCTCAACTTTGCCACATGTTCTGTAATAACTTTAAAATCAAATTCAATTCTGTAGTGAAGAAAACAGATCTTGTGCTCAAGTCATCATAAACCATCTTCCGTTGTGTAAACTCGGCAATCAGCCTGTCAAGTATCACTAAATAAGTGTTCGTTTTGAAGTTACTTTGGCAACTTAGTTCAGATTATTGTTCCTAGGTTTCACCTGCTTGAAGTTTCCTTTTGTTTTTTCTTTTGTTTGTATTTTCATACTGAGTGATTTCAGACTTGACAGAAGCTCCGTTTTCATATAATTATATTAAATTCCCCCCTAATACTTGTCATATATTCAATTAGTGAATTGTATACTTTAGCAACAACAGAAAGTTCAATGTCAGATAATTGGAGCTTCTTACAAGTAATGTTGAATCTGTCCAATAAACTACCCTACAAAATAGAAAGAATAGTAGTTTATAGACGCTGTACTGGCCGAAAAGGCAATGAGGATTCACCTCGTGTGTTATGTTGTTTTGTTTCGTCATTCACAATTACTGTAGGAGCTTCTATACAGTCCATTAAGGCTTTTAAAAGCGTCATCATGGGCTGACCAACTAGTCTTGGATAAACTTTTGAGAGTAACATTTCCTTTTTTTGTCAAAAACTCTTGGAGTACTTCCCACCGGTTAGTAGAACTTGAGGAAAAAAGTACAGATTTTGAAGAAGCATGAAAAAGTCACTTCACTTTGCAGCAACTAGCTGTGTGCTCCCCAATAAAATTCAGGGAATGAGCAGAGCAGGATGTGTACACAGCTATAGGACTGACTTGGAGTATTATCCTATGTGAACTTCATGGAAATTGCTATATTAAAATTTAGTCTGGTTTGCCGGTGTCTGAGAGGTCAGGGCTAGAATCCCAGCTGGGTGTACTGAAAGTGTTTTTTCTAATTGGTTTCCCACTCTCCCTCCACGCAAATACATGAATATTTTATCTAAATATTATCTTCATCATCCTTAACAAATTAGCGTAATTGTGTATATATATATATATATATATATATGTGTGTGTGTGTGTGTGTGTGTATATAAGGGCATATGCATACTGCCAGAGTGCGTAGTGAGCTGTGGTGAAAAATAAATGATTAATGATTATTACAATTAAGTTTTGTTGGCAGGGATACTGCCTACCAATTTAAGATATCGATTTTAATACCAAAACAAGATAACTAAAAGAGTTTAGCTATGTTAAGCTATTTTAATTTTTAGTAGTTATGCACTCGGGTGCTTAGATTCACTTTCACTGGAGATTTCTATCCAGCATTACCGAGAACTGAGTCTGAGCCACATTAGCGTGTAGCAAACCACCCGATGCCATGGTTGGCAGAACGACTGACGTCCAAGGTGAGATACAGTCACCAAGACTTCCTTAATCCACCACAGACGTACTCTCAGTTTTCCGAGCCACTAACTCCTGACAGTCAGTGACCCAGACCTCTTTGAATAGCTAAAGAACCTCCCCGTGGTGAACCTGGCTCTAGGGGCGGAGGGAGTTACTGTGGATTCACATGTTTGCCGAAGTAGTAACGCTGAACAAAATCGTGGTCACGTGACGAGCTCTAAGATTTCCACCTTATCGGCGCGAGCTGATCCGCGAAAGTTCAACTCATCTCTACTTCGTCCGCTCTGCCTAAGATATTCGGCACAGGAGAACCGATCAAATCTCAGAATCAACCATCTCAAATCAGTGTGCATGCGCAATTGACAACGCATAACCTCTACAGCCAGAAGCAAGTGGACAACTTCGTTGGCTTTTGTGAGGAGATTTGAAATAACCCGTTAATGTAAAGTAGTAATCTTCAACCCGCAGCTTATGGGTCACTTGCAGCCCGCGGTAACAATTTTTGTGGCCCGCTAGCTCATGGTAAAAATAAAATTATCTCAAGAGAAAAAATGATAAATTTTACATAATCAACTAATAAAATAAAACACGCATTTTATTTACTTATTATACTTTATTTTATAAACGATTTTTGGGTTTTTGCGTGAAGAAAAATATTGCGTTCTAATACAAATATAATTTAAACCGGCAAATGACAACTCTAGTAGACAAGACAAATCGTGCTACCTCCTGCCATGAAAATATAAAAATAGAGAAAAACAACAGAGAACATACTTCAAGAGAAATCCTAATCCTTAATGTGAGTATATGTTTATAAGAATGAGATGATATGAATGTTTTAATGTATTTTCAATCCAAATATTGTGGGTACAGTATTGTGAGCCAACAAGAGACAGAAACTTTGGCACTTGGATCTTAGAAGGTTAAAGACCCCTGATGTAAAGGGTGTGTATCGAAGTATTGGATTGTACCACGGCACAGAGCTATAATTTGAAAACATCCATCGGGAGAATGATCTAAAATATATGTTTATCAACTAGAAAATAAAATATGTTGATAATCAACTGAAGCTAGCGTTGCGATGAATGCATCATGGGTACGGTGACCATACGTCCCGAAAAAATCGGGACCGTCCCGATTTTAAGGGCTGTGTCCTGGCGTCCCGAATAACGACCAAAATGTCACGAATTGTCCGACTGATGAAAAAAGTTTGTGTGTTTTTGCCTTTGCACCGGTGGCGGTGGCGGTGGCGGCAGCGGCGGTGGGAGCCGGTTGCTACCCCTCTAGATTAAACAAATGTTATTCAATGCACATAGATTTTATATACGGAATTTAAAAATGGCAGCTTTTATAAGTCACAAATAGACATCCAACTTAAAATTAAATCATTGAATCAACTGAAAACGAGTAGAATTAGGAAAATGAACAGAAAAACATCATCATTTTTAATAGCCTATTATATTTTTACAAAATATAATTTTCTCGAAACTCTTATTATTTAAACTTTAAAATTACTTGTTACTGTGAGCCACTTAGTCTTAGAGATTGAGATGAGTCCAGTAGTTTTGACTACCATTTTTACGTAGCCCATATTTCTTTATAGCTACATATTATTGTAATTTATGTTTTTTAAATTACTAAAAATAAAAAATCTTGGAATATGTTTGTTCTTAATTATGCTTATCCCTTATGCTTATGCACTTATGCTACTTTTGAAAAATGTTTCCAGGTTGTCCCGATTTTCACTGTCAGAAATATGTTCACCGTAACATGGGTCACAGTGAACGTGTGAATCAAGCTTTAAACTCTCTATATGTGATGGCCAGCATTACGTAGGAAGTCAAAAACTCAACTTTAGGGACAGCCAAGGTTTCCCGAGTCGTTACTCTAATTTTCCCAGCGTGGATGTCTCATAGTGGAAATCATGATGGGATTTCCAAATCTTAGCATCAGAAATATTTCCATTTATGTACAAAATACTAGAAACAAATATTATTTAATAATTTTATAAAAACTATTGTATCAGCTCATATGCAGGTGATTTAGCTTTGTTAGGTAATGGTAAGGAAGCTGTTGCAAGAAATGCAGACATATTATTAGAGGCCAGTAAGGTAATAGGTTTAAATTGAACGCTGAAAATACTAACTATATGATTGCACAGAGAACACAGATTTAGGACGATATTTATAGGTTACCGCAAACAACATATCATTTGGCATAATGAGTTAAAATATTGAGGAACAATTTTAACTAACAATAAAGATATTAGATTGGAAAAATTAGGAAAATAATATAGTCGTGCAATCCACGCTATTACTCGGTCAGTAAGTTGTTGACATCCCACCTGCTTTCAAGGAATGTAAAACTCAGAAAATACAAAACAATAATTTTATCGGTTTTTCTCTATTAATGTGAAACGGGGTCTCTTAACTTACATGAAGAAAACAAAGAGCTTAGGAAGATACTTATTTCAAAAAAGCATGAGGATACTGGGAATAGGTACAGATTACATAAGGATGAGATACATACCCTGTACTCATAACAAGACAATGTTAGGATAATAAAGACTTGTAGATTACGGTGGGAAGGACATGTAGCGTGAATGGGAGGATCTAGGACCATGTTGAGGGTAATAACTGGCAAATTCAATGAGAAGACCTAGACGCAGATGGGATACACTCTCATTAGAATGGACCTGGAAGAGATAGGGTGTAATGAGATGGACTGTATAGAATTATTTCAAGAGAAAGTTAGATGGCGTACATTTGTAAGTGTGAGTTTCTAATGCCATATAGTAGGTAGGTATCATCTCATAAAATGTATTTGGTATCCTAAGGAATATTTACACTTAATGTATTTTGTTTAATGGCTTGAACTAAAAAAACCAATCTATTAATTAAAAGGGCAAGCAGAACACTTCCTTGAAATCTTCTTAACTTTTAGACAGATTAACTACTTACATACGCGTACTTACTTTGTGACATTAGGAACTTGAAAGGTAATCACCGCACTTATAAAAGTATATCATATATCTCTATCTCGAAATAGTTCTATCCAGTTCTCCTCATTGCACCCTATCCCTATCTTAAGCTAGTTTTAATCCAGTCCACATCATTATACCCTATCCCTATCTTGAGCCAGTTATATCCAGTCCACATCATTACACCCTATCCCTATCTTGAGCTAGTTCTATCCAGTCCACATCATTATACCCTATTCCTATCTTGAGCCAGATATATCCAGTCCACATCATTATACCCTATTCCTATCTTGAGCCAGTTATATCCAGTCCACATCATTACACCCTATCCCTATCTTGAGCCAGTTATATCCAATCCACCTCATTATACCCTATCCCTATCTTGAGCCAATTCTATCCAGTCCACCTCATTACACCCTATCCCTATCTTGAGCCAGTTATATCCAGTCCACATCATTACACCCTATCCCTATCTTGAGCCAGTTATATCCAGTCCACATCATTATACCCTATTCCTATCTTGAGCCAGTTATATCCAGTCCACATAATTACACCCTATCCCTATCTTGAGCTAGTTATATCCAGTCCACATCATTATACCCTATCTCTTTCATCCCGATTCTAATACTATCCTCCTACCTGCATCTACGTCTTTCCATTTAGTTTGCCAATAAATACCCTGAACAAGGTTCTAGATTCTCCCATTCACGCTGCGTGTCCTTCCCACCGTAATCTACGAGACTTGATTATCCTAAAAATCTCTTGTGATCAATACAGGGTATGTAAATCATCATAATGTAACTTCCTACACTCCCCAGTATCTGCATCAGTTTTTGGACCAAACCTCTTCCTAACACCTCGTTTTCAAACATCCTGAATTTCTTGTCATCATGTAAGGTAAGAGACCACGTTTCACAGCCACAGAGAACAACCGGTAAAATTATGGTTTTGTATTATTTTGAGTTTTACATTCTTTGAATGCAGGCTAGCTTACAAAAACTTACTAAATTAGTTGCAGGCACCATTTTTATTTGTTGATAGCGCTAGTGAAAATGCATGAGGCACCGATGTGGTCAAATTTTGAAATTTTTACATGATACATTTGATAGTAAGCGTACTGTATCACAAGAAATATAAATGAAATAATAATCAAATATTGTTTTCAAAATGTGAATATTGGATATTAATAACTTCAATCCTTTTAATAATGCTAGTAAGTCATTGTAACCGAACTAACTGAAATTCAAGATTTAAATTCAACTCATATAAAATCTAAAATTTTAAAACAAACAATTCATAATGTTAAACGTGTCTAATCATTGTCCAACACAAAATAAACACTAGCAAGTTTGGCAAGTTAGGCTCTAGTAATTCGTTAGATTTAATTAACCATTTTAAAACTACATATTAATACATACAAATTATATTCTGAAAATTTAAAAATGACACCTGGACACGGGAATCGAGTCCGGGACCTTTGGCTTAGAAAAGTTACATTTTAGGCATGTACATGGGCGTAGCTAGGGGGAGGGAGAGTAAATGGTGCGGTCAACCCGGGTGGCAAAGGTTGAAAGTGGCGGCAAATGAAAACGTGAGAACTTTTAAAATCATTCTTGGCTCGATATATTCCATTAGAGAACTAAAAAGCTGGAGCAAGAGATCCTAGCGTGTGAAGAATAACCTTGAGCACGGGATGAATCCTGGGTAGCTCAGTGGTAGAGCTTTGGTGCACTGAGCCAATTCATCAACAATGTCTGGTATTCATTCTGGTCTTAAACAGTAAATTTGAACCTGAACCCATTGTCAGTATTTGTTCCGTGTAATAATACCTCTTTAAGTTTGGTTGGTGCTAATTCTGTTCATGTAAATGTCCCAGAAATAAGAATTTTTGGTATTGTAGAGCATCTATTTGCTTAATTTAACTATTTTACTCATCAATGGAGTATAGTGAAAGGCGTTTTTGAGTTTACTGTAAAGGCTCGTTCTCATATATGTTGGAGCTCTAAAGCAGTTACAGTAAACGCTATTTCAAGCCAAATAGACAAAGTGATTGATGCTTTTGAGCGATTGCGTGATGCACAGACAGAAACACTTGAAATATTTGAGGGTGGTGCTATTTTTATCAATGTATTGAAAAGTTTGAATTATTAGTTATGCTTTTCTTCTGGTCATAGATTCCCTCTTAAACCGACAGAATTACTTCAAGCTAAAGAAACAACTTTTCACCAAGCGCAGAATCAAATAAGAAGTGAGATTGAACTAGTTCATAACTAATAAATTAACTCTGTGACGCGGCCGTTTATAAAGCTGAACAATTGTGCGGAGAATGGGTTTTAACAGTGATTAGACATATTAGAAAATAATTAAAAATGTCTGATGAAAATACATCATGTGCTGAATTGAATACTCCACCAGAAATTCATCGTTAACTAAGATAAATTCTATTATTGCTTAAAATAAATTCAAGATAAAATACGCACTGAAATATCTTAGAGTTTTTTACGGTTGCATAGACTAGAAAAACGCTTTGGTTTCCTTTGTAAGACCAAGTATTTTTTATTGAGTTGGATCTTCAAAGTCATGAACAAATTACTGAGCTCCAACGTAAATTTAAAAATCTATCCCAACCTTATCCACAATATTTAAATGGATCGGAGCTGCACAATGACTACAGGGATATAAATATTGTTTCTCTCAAAATAGCTAAAAAATAATTGTGAATATCTATACTGTTCTCCAAGAGACTCATCTTGTACATTTCCCTAACGGGATTGGAGGCGTACAAGACATTGGCTACAGCTCTGAAAACATTAATGACATTGTCAGTGCCAATAGCATCATGTAAAATGATCCTTGAGCAAATTAAAACTCATAAAGTTATATCTAGTATCAGCACTCTAACAAGATAGATTTACAAATCTGGCGATTCTTCAAACAGAAAGAGTGGAAATTTGCCTTAGGTCTTTATTTCAGTAATTCCATAAAAAACCAGGAAAGTTTATTTTCCAAAACTTTTCATCCATTGAAGCCAGGAAAGTTTATTTTTGAGTAGTGTACCACAATAATAATTGCAAACTATAATTTAATAAAATAAAATTAAACTTAATTGAATAATTAAGCTTATTTTAATTTTGTAATTTGTATGGGTGGGTGGAGCGAAGGGGGCGGTGATTTTAACATCTATCCTGGGGGCCAAAGAGCCTAGCTACGATACTGGGCTTGTAAATCTTAATATAATACTGTGCCACCATTAAATAATAGATCTAATTATTATATTTAGTGTAAAAAGCAGTTACAAGATCTTATTGTCCCAAGTATGTAGGCTACTACAAAGTAGCAAAGCTATAATGATGCGAAATGACAGATGTACTTTTATTATTTATTGTTTGGCACTTACTATAAAAAGATTTACAAATCAGCAATAGAAAAACCCGAGACAAACTAGTCATTAGTTTGTCAAAATTACAAGGCACAAATATGAAATTTCAAAGTGCCATAGTAACTGGCACTTGTCCTTTAGAAACTACTAAGGTTACTGTATGCCGAGTTTAGTTTAGTTTACAAATTTAGCATAAAACTACTGAGATTAATTGGTTTCTTGACATACTTCTTGGATTTATTCATATTTGAGAAAGAGTAGGGATAAATATATATATATATATATACTTTATTATTTATGTTGCCTATTTTAAACTACTTGTTACCTCCATTCCCATCAAGGAACATTTAAAATGCTATTTATTTATTTATTAGTGTTTTATATCGATTTGAATATCCCACATTAAAATAAGTATTATTTTATATTGTGCCGCTTTTTACTTGAATCTTTGTATAAAAATTAAAGTATTTAAACATTGTTTAAAACTCTTTGGCCCATCAATAAACTATGACTAGCTACGTGTTTCAGAAATCATCGTCATGCATGTGTTTCAAGATTCTGCCACCACCAGCGCCACATATATCAACGCACGGTGCCTCTAATATTCCAGACTACATTATTTTCCTAATTACCACTCTAATATCCTTATTGCTAGTTAAAACTGTTCCTAAATATTTAGACTCATGTACCATGCCAAATGATATGTTGTTCACAGTAATCTCTAAATTACTGTCCCAAATCTGTGTTCTCTGTGTACTCAGTCCTCTCAACCCTTTCCTACTCTCTTGCATTACCCTAATAGCATACTCTAAGGCTAGATTAAAAAGTAATGGAGGAAAGTGTCTCTCATTATTTCAATCCATTATGTCCCCAGTGTCTGATAAGTGACATCAGACCTATCCTGCCACGCGTGTTAGTTAAACATACCTTTCTTAGCTTAGTTTAGTTTTATGGGTATCACAAATTAATATTTAAAAAATGAATTTATTTAGATTTTTAAACCATTTTTGTAAAGCCATTTTTGGCAGAAACGCTTGCCTCGTATGTATATAGACGCGGAAGAGAGTAAGTCTCATGTGGTGGTAAATATAAAAAACATTCAGGGCTAACTTAATCTTTGCCTAGCCGTTAAATCAAAATATGGTTGGGTGAAGGGAATTATATGATAGTTTTACTTAGGATGCAGCCCCTACTTCAGGCACTCTAAATAATCTAGAAAGCCAAAACCGATGACTTTCACTAACTTGCTCTCAGTCTTCTACTACCGTTTGGCTAACAAAATCCAGGTAATGGTTTGGTTTGCTATTGGTGAGATGGGGTCATCTTGCTAAAATTTGTAGTAGTTTGCCGAATCTATATTTGGTTAAATCTTAAAATAAAATTACCTTTGTTGAATCATGCAAGGGGGTCGATGACCATTTCCTCCAGCAGACCAAATATCACTAGCAAATCCCAATAGCTCTGGATGAGAGCTGTAGACAGCAGCAGTGGCAGAGGGTCCAGTTGGTCCGTTATGATCCCACAGACTAGAGTAGGCGAGTTCTCCGTAACCTGGCACACTGAGTTCGGAACCCCCCAATGTCTGTAAATAAAAATTCAAAAAGAAGTGACAGTTAACTATCAATATTAAATTAATATTGGTTTACGTTGTGGCTTGTGAGAAGACTTGCGAGTACAATCGTAGTAGTAGAGGTCCTTGCAACAGCACAAAGGAATAAAGCAGAGCCAGTTGCAGATTTAAGAATTAAATTTTTTCGCTGATGCCGACATTACCAATGTTTAATGGACTACAGGAAGAATTTTTTTTTTAATTGGAACAAGCAGAAATCATTTTAGTTGGACAAATGAGGAGCGCTTAGCGGTGAAAAAAATATGTTTAAGTGGTGAATCTCTGGTTTTTTGTGTCACAGATTCGAGTAGTATAGAAACCGATACTTATGAGAATTTGAAAAATAATTTGGTTGATTGATTTAAAAAGAAACAATGAGAGGATTTCATGGAACCGCTTATTAAGCTTAAATTTACTCCAGGAGAAAGATTAGAACAATTTGCTGACAGTATTAAAAAAGTTAACATCAACACGTGGGAAGATGTTGCAGCTAACCAAGATTTGAATTTGAAGTTGACCAGAGGGCACTTGATTCATTTTTAAAAGGGATTTCTGGATAACCAGGGAAATTGAACCAAATGGCATGGCCTAAAAACTCCAAGAGAGAATATAAGCCGCGATTAATGTATGGGAATATGCCCATAGGCCCAAGGAAAGTAGAAAAGAGCAACCCAAGAATTTTTTTGAAATAAATTAGAAACAGAAGTGTTTCTCATGTAATAAGAGAGGGAACTTTGCTGGAAAATGTAAAAAACACCGAGATGGGCCGGAATTAAAAAGAGATCATTCAATTAAATCGTTTTTCAACTTTGGTAATATAAGTCTTTGTTATAGGAATGTAGGGTAAGGAAGCATTAGAATTACCCTAATATGAAGGGAGCTGACACAGCCTCAAATGCCCGCCTCCAAAAGTAAATTCCTCCTGTGGCTGCAAAAAAGGTGCAAATGGACTCATGCTGTTGAGTGAGTACTAGGAAGAAATTTGCTGATTTTGGATTGACAGTGAGTTGAAGTATCAATGTTGTGGGAAAATAACAGGCAGTTGAATGCAATTAAGAAACCGGGATTTAGAATCACAGGCTTTTCAGTATATAAACTGCAGAATCTAGTGAAATAAGAGTTAGTGTGAAGATAGGGGAGGATTCCTATCAGGTGTCATTTCAAGTTTTTAAGGGCAGTGAAAATTCCAGAAACGATAGAATCTAGTGCATGAATTTTTAATAAATAACTCAGCAATAATTAACATATTAGAGCAGACTATCCAACTAGGGAGACAAAAGTACACCTAAATAGGAAGTTTGAAGATGGGGTTCTAAGTACAGAAGCAGTCTTTGGAAGGAAAGCAATTAATCCCTTATGAGTTGCAAGTAATGTTCAAATTTCGGTTACTGAGAAAATGTCTACAGGCATTATAAAATTAATCTAGTTTCCAGTCAAGTTACCGATAGGACTAGAAAATGTAGAGCACGTCCTAATTGAACCAACAGTCACAAATAAGTTTTAAATATTAATCGCGTGTTTGTTCAACGTAGCGTGAGTAGCGTCATTGTTGGTTTTCCAGTATCTTTATAGGTACACTTCCTCTAAATTTTACCTTCCTAATCCCTAACCCATTAGTGCAATTTGTAAATAAGCGTATAATCAGAATGGTTAGTAAGACTGGGTGCTAAAATAAATAATTAAGAATGGTAGAATTTGAAATGAAATGTACCCGCATTTGGTAGGAGAGAAAGTGTAAAACTATTTACAAAAATCGTCAGTACACCCGACCGGGATTCGCTACCCAATCTTCAAATCACTGGCAATCAAGTCTGCTGCGAGAGTGACGCGTTAGACCATGTAACCATCAAAGCGAATCTTACAGTTTTTAGAGTGTTTCTACCCGTACCGGTGGACATACGAACTAAATGTCAATATTATTTCATGTTGTTTGTTTGGCTGATGACAGGGAGGTCGGGGAGCGAATAACGGTTTGGTATAGGCCGACTGAGAGTGATTCTTTCAAAATGGTTTCCCACTATTCCTCTACCCAGCTACGGGTACATTTACTCTAAATTCTATCTCCTATCTGTCATCTCTATCTGCCCCATTAGCTTAGTTAGAATGCATACAGGCCATATTGGTAGTGAGAAATGGAGAAAAATAAAAGCTCGTTAATTATATTGTACCCTCCCCTACAGAGTTAAAGGGATAGGTACAATTTAACAAACATAGAATGAACAGGGTCATAAGATTTTATTATTAGACTTTATAAACATAACATATACAATAAGATAATTGGTTATTATAAGATCTTGGTTCACTGACCAACATGACATATATAATATGAAAAATTAGTAATTATAAGATCTTGGTTCACTGGCCATAAAAAACATTTGAATAGGCTGGCGAGTGTTCAGTTAATCCCAAGTCACAGGACTCATGGACTGTCTGGTGAGCAAGCCCGTTACGCCGCCCAGGGTCGTTACGCCCACAACAGTCGCCCCAAGGGACGGCTGCCGCTAATAGAGGATACAAACGGCTAGATGAAGCTATAACATATGAAATACCCTTCAGCGTATGTAGCCGACAGATGATTTCCACTTGGGAGTTAAGACCCACTGTAAACTTACTACTATCTGCTACCTTTCCCCGAAAGGGGACAGTATTCACAATACCCGGGGTGCTCTAAGCAAAACCCCAAGCGACCACATAACTCGGTACAACACTTATCTAGCTCATATCCGGGTTCCAGTAAAATAGTCCCTAAACATAATGAATACTGTGCTGCAAATATAGCCTCACAGGCAGCCAATACAATTTAGTTTCAAAATTACCATACACACAATAATACTAGGAGACTAAGTTAGAGATAATAGCATATGGACAACAATTGTCCCGCTGAGGAACACCCTGTTTCGTGGCCAAAACAACCATTCATAAGTTATGTATGTAATGACCCCGAGCGGGCCAGCAGATCTAGTGAGAGAAGTGGAGGCAACGCTAGGTTGTATAACCCACCGGCGCAACACGACACTTTAGACACCATATGAGTCTATGCACATGTAATAAACAAACGTTTAAACGAACGGCTACAAGAGAGCGTGTCCACACGTTGTACTCACTGTACACGACACGTGCATCAACGACCACGTTGAACCTTCCAAGGAAGATCCCCCTAGGGACTAGTCTCGGACCATACCTTACATAGACGAGGTAAATAATACCCACGAAGTGGCATCAAAGTGTATAGGGGGGCCGAGAACGCGGCTAAGTCCTCAGGTTCTGGTGTTGGCTGGACTTCACACGGACCCAGCCTGGAGCGCCCACGAGCGGTGAGCCACAAGGTGAGCCATTAGCGATGAATCAGGCCTGGAGCGTCCCTGGTAACGGCGCTTCAGATGACCCGCCAGTTACTAAGAACCAGCCTCAGATTTCCCGAGACGGTGAAATGGGCCCGCGCACAGCGAGACCTGGTGAGCCAGGTGGGATGAGCTGGCCTAGCGCTGGGCAGGAACCAGCACCCACAGGAAACGAGCCGGTACCCAAATACCAGACGCGAAGAAGTCGCCGAGCTAGCGAGAAATACCGGAGTATTCGCCCGACTCGGGCAGAGGTTGAAAATATGTAGATAGCTTGAATGTGGCGGGGGCTAGCTGGATAACAGCCGAGCTCCCAGTCCTTGAAGAGCCATAGTGAACACGTAGGTTGTCCACTAGAACTAGCGAGACTGCATTAGTCTTGTGATCCTTCACTAGACATAGTGATATACATAGAGAGACTCTATCACAAGTTCCCCCTAGTTCCCAGGCGTAGTGTCCAACTAGATTTTCCGCTGATCCGTCCCTTGGGACCTCCAAAACGAGAGTACATTACAAGGCCAGAAAAAAGGTCAGCAGAGAGGAGCGTTGGATAAAAAGACAGAGGGCGCATGCGCAGCCATATGAATGGAGGGGAGAAAGTACAAGAGACGAGAAGAGGGGGGGTTCAGAGCGCCAGCACAGAAGGGGAAGGAGTCGCGCATGCGTAAACGAGAGGCATGAAAAGATAAGTGAAGAGAATCAGGAGTAAAAGGAAACAAGAAAAGAATGTGTGTGACAACAAAGGAATGTCACAGTGACATTGTGCGAGCTAATGTCACATTAGCACGGCACAATATTTAAAATCCCACCCCACTACCCCCTATTCTGGATCCGACGCTGTTCGTTTGGACACATATATTTTTGCTTCTTGATTATATATTTAGTTTAGTTTCAACTAGCTAGTTTTTTTAGTACATAATATAGAAATATCTCTAAGAAAAAGCTAAACATTGCCACAAATTGTTTTCAGTGCTCGATTCAAAGTGCACTCCTAGTCGCGCTCACTTGGTTGAATAAAACATTTTAACTGGTGATAAGTCGTTTGTATTGTATTATCAGTCACACAATGAGCTAAAGAAATTAAAATAAAGGTTCAAAATTGTAAATAAGCTCAGTTGGGAGAGGAAGTTGTTTATCGCCCCCCTCCATCTCCAAAACTACCCTTGTTTAAAAGAAAGAGCTTTAGAATCTATCACTATAGCTCAGTGACATATGACAGATCAGTGACAGTGACATCGATGAATCTCTGCGGAGAGGAGCGACATAATCTTCCTTGTCAAGGGTCCGTGGGCTTCTAACCTTTTCGACATCAAACACAAGTTTCATTAGGTCCATAAATATAGTGGGAGAAGCTCACCAAACATAAAACTGATATATTTGGTCTAAATAATGTGAATATCACGTGTGGCAATTTTTCGGACCTCTTCATCACCCTTAACCTAAATCACGAACTAAGTAATTCAAATATTGTTAATTAAATATAGTTTGTGTAATAAGTTCCGGGTTTGTAGTCCTAATCCTTAGAAGTGGATCGTTCATTAGAGTTAGCAACACATTCATTTGCATGATATTCATCACTGGTTGCTTCATCTCATGCTTTGGGGGAACAGTTACAGGCTGGTCTTCATTATGTAGCGCAAGGTTAATTGTAAATAATATGCTATGTCCAACTGATATTTGAAATGGTGCTTGCTCTTTTTTGATATCCCGATATTTTTGTCACACAGCAATAACAATCATCAAAGTGGCTACGTGGTTCTCACCCCACCCAAAGTACAGCTAAAATCATACTTTTTATTTTTGGGGTTAGCTACATCCTTGGACTCATTGTGTAGGTAATACAGCATATAATGTGGAAACTAGATTCAGCCCTTGTTGACAATCTCGTGAGAAAAATACAAATAATAAGCACATTTGGTAATGCTAAGGATTTGCTTCTTCGGAGTTTTCGTTATAAGCCAATAACACACCTAGCAAACATTTCCAGTATGGTTAAGGCATTTCCTTTCCTTTGGCATAACAGTATAGCAACGCAATAGTAGGCAACACACATAAGATATAATCTCTCTTCAAATAAACATTGGGAACCCGTTCATGGTATAGTTGTTTCTCTGTAACTGAAAAGTGCTATTGTTTTAGCATGTATGCATCACAACAACAATACTCACAGATACACTATTGCCATTTATTATGAATGATAAAATTAATTGATCATGTGACAGATCAGGGCCATATTCCATTTACTATGCTTGAATACACAAACTTATACATACAAACATTGTGACATGATATGAAAATTTTACTGTCATTTCTGATATCCACACACAAAAATTTACCAAAAACAGCCAAATATTGTTGGATATGAAACTCGTGTTTACTATTGTAATCATATACAGTACATGTAGCATTAATGAATCTGATTAATGAACATCGAGTACGATTTATTGATGACACTGATCATTACCAAATGTCATGAAAGTTTAATGCATGACTCTGATCAATGTTCAAATATCATGTTCATGAATGGCTCTAAACATAGATCAAATATTGTTCATGGCTTTGATGAAATGTCTTATAGTTATGAAACTTGTCACCTATTAATGAATAATGATCAAATGCCACACAGGTACGATGTATAAATCAATGGTCGATGATCAAATACTGTGTGTCATGCATAATTCTGTTCAATGAATGTCATGTAAGTATCACGATTGACTGATCAATGACCAAATGTCTTGTAAAGTCTGTTCACCGTAGGAATTGGTTTCTGAAAGGCCTTTTTCCCTACCAGAAAGCTATTATATAGTCGTATATTGGTAGGAAAAAAGACCTTTCAGAGAGTAATTCCTACCGTAAATGGAGTATAAGTTTCATTCTTAACTCTATCAATGATCAAATAATAAATAAGCACGATACAGGGCTAAGAACAATGATCAATTTTTTCTATGTAATTAACAGTGCTTCGTTACACGATCAAATGTAATCGAATCTTGATGCATTGTTCTGATCAATGATCGTCTCTAATAAATGATCAAATTATGTAAAGTTGTGAATGATGCCTCTAATCAATGAACGAGATCAAATTAAATGGATAGTGATCAATCAATGTTCGTAAAAACGTAACACATTGCTCTGATAAATAAATGTTGTTCAAATAACTCATGGATCGTATTAATGATGGTCGTGTAGACATGACTCTGATCAAGGATTAGATTCTTGAAAAGGTATCCTTCTGGTATTCGCATAGCAGAAAATAACCACACCCTTCGAAGTAATCAAAGCAACCGGCCAATAATTACATGATCCTATGGCCAATGTGCCCTGTTTCGGCGGGAAATAAGAGTTGGGAACACATTAGATAGGCAATGAAATCCTTTTTTGGGGGGGGTAGAAGCCACATATAAATTTTACTAAAGTTTAATGTATTCATATGGCCACCACCCTAGTAATATTTTTTTTTTGTTTTTGGCAAAGCACCACAGGGGCGACCATCGCTGACAGAGCCTTCACGTCATAAAGGGTGGCTTTACCAGCACTGAGTTTCCTTACAGGTTTGTCTCTTGTTATTTGTCTGTGTAGTTTTGTTAAATTGTCAGACACCTGTACTAAGTGCCATAAGTAGGTATGTATGTTACCAGTTTGTGGCGTGCAATGATGTAAGCTTGAAATTCCCTGATAGTGTCCTTCACTGATGTTTCCAACAGTTGTTAGCCATGTGACATCGTGGGGTTGACTTTAAGTCCATCCCTCAGTTCCATCAGTGTTCTTTTTCAAATCTATGGGTTAACTGTGTGTTCATATGCTCACGATGGGTAAGAATTTTAATTTGCTGGTGTCTTTTTGGAGTTTTCACTAAATTTGTCCATTATAGCAAAGTTATTGTTGCCATCGTAGACAGTCTTCGTGACAGAAGTCTTATTGTTCATCTCCGAGTTTTGAAAATATAGCTCGCCTGATTGTTCTCTTGCTAGTAATATATAGTTATGTTGTGGTGAACGTGGTTTTGATTACTTCTTCAGCTATCTTGCGCAACCACACCGATGACTGGCTTGTGGCGTGCAGTGGGGTGTGCTGTGTTGGTCTCCTCCAACAGTTCGTACAATGGATATTGCACCCTGGTCCTTGGACGCACGTGTGGCATGTCGAGGATTATATGTACTAGAATAAAACACATATAATCTTCGACATGCCACACCTTTCCAGTTAACATCTTCCAGTCATGTAAACTCACCGTGTTTCACACAGTGATTTTTACAGTTTCCATTGAATATGATACAAAAATGACGAACAAAACATGTTGGATTAAAATCTTCCAGAAATATCTCACTGATATGGATTATCAAAGGACGTCAATTTCAGATAATACTTAGATTTCAATTCAACTTCAACTTTTTCATTAAATTTAACTTAACCTTTTCAACTTATATACACCGTTATCTTCAAACTTAATTTGACTGGAATGTTGACCTAATTTTAACTTGTTGTTTTAAATAAGTTTTATACTTACATCCTTGTGTCAACTCACATTTTGTATTGTAATTCTTAATGTTGTCAATGTTATTTTGACTATTTGACCCTTTTATATTGCAAATTATTGAGTCGATGAAGTGTTTTTGAAAGCTATGAAATTTTGTTACATTTGGTATTCCAAGATTATATATAATTTTTCAAGGGTCTTACAGTAAATAGTATAGAATTATTTTTTCTTTAATATTCATATTTATAAAATCTTAATTTCAAGACCATATTATTTCTGAATTTTTAAATAATAACATCTAAGTTGTAACTTATATTTATCCACTCCTTACTCAATATTTAAGTTTTAGAATGTTTTATAAAATGTTATATAAATTAGGATATATAATCTGGCAATAATTCTCCCTCACATTATAACTTAAATTAAACATCTTCCTTGAATGATTAATTTTTTTCAGTAGCACATTAATTAAAACTTACTTTGTTTAAATTAACCTAATTATATGGGATTCAGTAATTATCATGTAAAACATGTATTTAAATATAATCACCCATAATTTAACTTTTTCTCGACAAGCTATGGTAATTTGAAATTGGTGTTACCACAACTGCAGGATTAGTGTTGGCGGCAAGATCCCACAACGGCTGCTCTGTTGTAGTGCTTCCCAAGCCATGAACAAACCCGGAGGACATTCTGAAAAAATTTGAAACCATTTTAATAAAAGAATATTACCATGAGTATTCACCGGGATGTGTTTATTGAAGTAGAGTATCTTTACCTGATAGCTCCAATAATTCACTTAATCTAGAGAATATTGTCGTGGGTGTATGTCCAGGCATCACGTCAATGAATTTATACGGTCGGCTCAAATTTGGATAAGTTTTTTGTTTGTAAAGAAAAACAAAATTGGAAAGTATATTTATTGTATGGCAATGGGGGTAAAATTATTATTTTGAATGTGTGTACATTAAGTGTTCCACATACTTGAAGGGAAATATCCTCAGGAAAAGGCTGTTCTGAAGCTCCAGAACAACTAAAATAATCATCAGTTATTTTGGAATTTTTTTTGCTACACTATTTAAATTATTTAATTTGTTTGAGAAAGTTTTTAGATCTTTATGTTTAGAACTATTTTAATTTAACACAAAAATACAACAATCGGTGTACAACATCGTTTGAAAAGAACTAACTTCACTATTTCAATTGTCTTTTAACTCATAAAAATTAAAATGTATGGTTTATAGATCCAGCACATTACAGTTGGGTCATGTACTATTCCTTGTCTCACAAGTTCATAGCTTAGTTGGGCCACGTTCACTGGCCAGGAGGACTATAACAGATAGTAAACCTGCTGGTGGACATCAATTTCCCCCACCAATCTTTTGGTCTTATATTAGGCAAGGCTTGCTTAGGACATGATCGTGTTGATCCATAGGTTAGGCTGTGTTGGGTTAGGTTAGGTTATGATAGGTTAGCTTAGCCTAACATATTTCGTTGTGCTACAATCCATCACTTGCTGTTTTTCGCTCAGCTTGAGCAGACACGACCATCCTAAATGGAGAGCCACAACAGCCGGGGCCGAGTTAGTACAGAACTAAGACTTAATTACGATTCTCAAGAAGGAACTCGTGGCTAGGGATGTTAAGAAAAAATATCGATACCTTACTAATATTGATATTTTCCTTTCGATACTAGTATTTTCTTACTTGATACTTTGCTTCCGATACTTTTACTGATATTAGTACACACACTCCGGTATCAGATCGGTATCGAAAGAAACAACTTTGTTATCACTCATGCTAGGAATTAAATGTTTACTAGGGTGGACTGTGAAGGAAGAACAAATGACACTATTTCTTAATTTCCATTTTCTGCATGACAAGCCAGAACCAACTCTAGCATTCAATCTTTTTTAGCTCATTATAATGCATCTTTAAAATATTTAGTGTTCACACCAAACATTATTAATTATAAGAAATTATTTCACTAAAAATGTATCTACATTAGATTCTGAACTTTTGAATAGAATAGGTATAATTTACAATTCTTTTTGTCTTTACGAGGTTCATCATTTACTACTTTAAATATAATTGTATATCTCTTAAATTTTTAATTTTTATTTTATCTTTATTTTTATATAAAAGTTTATATCACGTTCCTTCACACAAATGTATCGAATTTTAAAATAATTGATGTAAGAATAATAGAACTAATAAATATATGCTGGATTAAATAGATAATCAACTATATTTGTTAATTACGGCTATATCCAAATATAATTATCATATTCTGTATGTATGAGTGAAGAATGATCCCGGGCACGGGACGATCCTGGGTAGCTCAGTTGTTAGAGCATTGGCGTACTAAGCCAAAGGTTCCATTCTTGATTCCCGTATCCTTGTGCCATTTTTCAATTTAATAACTATAATAAATTAATATTATACTACGCCCTAACACTTCAGAGCTTATGTCAATAAAAAGAAAGCTACAGTAAGAACTTATATTTATTGTGGTCGACAGGGCCGGATTTGGAGCTGTGGAAGCTCGAAGCTGTAAGAAATTGGAGACCCCAACATTAATTAAGCCCCCCCCCAACCCTCAAAGTTTAAACATTATATTCTTATATTTAAAAAATTAACTATTTAGCTCAATGTTAAATATATTATTATTATCATCACAATATATTAGGTTTGTTTAAACAAAACAAAAATAACTTTATATTTTATAGAGTCAAGATAAACTTTAAATGGTATCTCAAATACTTAAGTTTGTTAACAGTAGTATTGGATTAAGGGCTGTAAAAAATATTCAACTAAACTCTCTCAGAATATCATTTACTTTTAGAAATATTCCGATTGAGGTAAATATTTAATAAGATAATATTAAAAAGGTATCCTCTCAATACTTAATTGAGTAACTGTTCGCTATTCTTCAAGTTCCCACCCTGTGATGCACCCAAGGTCGTAGGAAGTTGGTGGTCTAGGGGGACCCCCCTAGTATTAGCTGGACCACCCTCGGATTAACTGGTCCACCCTGAAATTTGTTGGACGCCCCCTTAAAGGGGGTCCACAAATACATTTAAAAATCTAATTTTTATTTTTTTATTCTTATTACAGTTTTAATTGTATATGTCAACCAAATACTGGTTAGTGAATCTTTTAATAATCACCTTCAAGACACACATAGTAAAATTTCTGATTGTAAAATTAGCTCTATCAACATTTAATATTCACCTTTATTATACACCTTGTAAAACTTCCGATTGTAAAATTCGATACATCAACATTTTATATACTGTACTTATTTTCTTATACATTTATTTGGTATTGAAAAACAAAGAACATTTCTTGAAATGAGCCAACTAAGTGGTGTCCAAGAAAATGAGGCAAACATTTTTGCTATCACTTGTAAGATCCTACTTGAGGAATCACCCAAAGAAAAGAGCAACTTAATTAACAGAACAACTGTTAGAAGTGGAGTTTGTATCTTATGTAGGTAGGTTTACTACCTTCCCCCACCCATTCTCTCAACATACCTACCTACTCAAAACATTATTTGCTAACTATGAAAACTTTGAAAGAACGGGAAGGGTCAGGGGCTCTGGACCCCCATAGTTTATTAGCGGACCCCCTAGAAAAATGAGCTTTCTACGCCCGTCAAAGCACCCCTAATATTATAATATTCCTGCAGCCCATATTAACTTAACCAAGGGTGATCAAGTCGGGAAGAAACACGATTTTAACAAAATTCGATGAATCTCGGCACTAGCATGATAATCATCTACTAAGATATGGTAGCCTAACATCTTTCTGGAAATTTAGGCCTATAATATCAAGGTCAAGTGTGACTAATACTTTGTAAATTTGGGCAAACAAAGGAATAATCCTTTTTCTTAGAATTACACTCAAACAGTTTAGCTTGAGCCGTTCTTATGAATAAATGTATATAAAAGTGATTTTAAATAACTTATTGGTAGTTTGACCTTGGACATTTATCAAGTTATTTTAGTTATTTTTTCCATGTTTATTTAGGACTCTGTTATTTTTAAAACCCTAATATTAACTTCACTCGGAATATAGAATTACATTTCACAAAATATTTGCTTTTTCCACCACATCTGCGTTCTATAGAGAGCTGTCACTTTGCACACTGGCAGTGCAATTTATTACATTTTCAGGCTTAAAACGAATCTATCCTTCTATAAACTCTAGTTAGGATATTCATTTTCTCATATCTGTAGCTAGCCGTCTAAGCAACTTCGCCCCCCTCCCCCTAATAAATATGAAACTTAGAAAATTGATTCAACCACGGTAACAATTCAAGCAATTCAAATTAAAAGCTTTAAACCATTCTGCACATCGTTCTATGAACTACATGCAGTTTGCCAGTTTCACTTCACTCACTTTTCTTTATCTAAAAAGCTTGAATCATGGCACACTGACTTAAATCCATTAACTATTGAGTCCAAAATGGAGATAGATCATTGTTGTACAAACATTTCTCCTAAGAGTTTAAGGAAAAATAACATACTTTTTGAGAGACTTACTTATATTTAATTACTCTATGGCAATGGAGAATTATTGCGTTAAGATTTAAGTAGTATCTCTTTACAACTAAAGCTCACAAAATTGTATTAATATATTTGCAAATATCTCAGAAGCTGTTGGTTTTATAAAAATATATTTAACATAAAGTTTTTATTTTTAATAGTACTACAATTTTTCAATGATAAGTTGTTTAGTTTCTCAAATAGTTGCGGAGATACGGAAATTTCAACTTCTGTAAAGTAACCTAAAATTAATTTTCATGGGAAAATGAAAATAGCCAGTTTATTTATAATCTCAATCAACGCCTAGATACGTATTTTAATCAAAATCGTTAGAGCCAAACTTGAGAAAATCAATTTTTCCTCTTTTCGCCCTTTACTAAACTACTCTTAATTTAAAGTTTAAACAGACACACAGACAGACGGCATTGCAAAGACAACTTTTTAGGGTTCGGGTGGTCATGAGACGTCGACATCCATCAACATTTCAGGTTAGATTTTTTTTAAGGTCGCAATACTTGACCTTTTGTATTCGAAAAGTTAAAAAATATAAATATTTGCGTATAGTTTAAAAGTTATTGGTTTTATAAAATTATACTTCGAATAAAATATTTGTATTATAAACATATCTACATATTTGTAATGATAATTAATTTCATATCTCAAATAGTTTCGGAGCTATGATAAATAAAATATAATTTACGCTTCTGACCGGAGCCCTTAAATTAATTTTGCCGACATATTGAGAGTAACCATTTGGTTTGGAATATTTATAAATGTTTATAAATGAAATTTAATCAAAATCGTTAGAGCCAATTTTGAGAAAATCTACTTTTTCTCTTTTTGCCCTTCAGTAAACAACCCTTAATTTTAGGTCTAGATATCCAATTCCTAAAACCCCTCGGAGCAAACCTATAAAAACCCTAGATATCAAGTTTTAGCCCTGTCAGTAAAATAGTTTAGGCTCTAGTTGGAGGTACATACAGACAGACGGAAGTTCAATAACCCCTTTTTAGGATTCTGGGGGTCATGAAACGTGAAGATTCACCAAAATCTCGAGTTCATTTTTTGACAATCACAATACTTTCTCTACCTGTATGATAGCGAGAAAGTAAAAATGGCTTAGTAATTAGTACCAACTTTATAGCTCGTTACTCTACACAGGTATTTTGGGTTTTAAAATGCGTAACAAAGCTCACGGATCTTGCCCTGGATCCACTTTACGTTTTATGTAAGATGATAAAAATAATTAATTTAAGTTTACATTGACTGCAAATATTTTCAAAGCTAATATTAAAATCAATTAGGAAGAGATTAGTTTTTGCTTTAAGCATTATTTCTATGTAATTTTGGTTTTTTAAACATTATTAAAGTTTAACAAAGGGGAAGTTGGCGCCCTTTTTGTGCAAGATAGCCGCAATCGATGACGCGTAACCATCTTCATCCCCGACATCACCCCATCATACTTCCAGCCCTTCAACGTATATATAACCTCAATAGAATACATATGCACAAGACATATAAAACATTCGATACCTAAGTAACATACTTACAATATATAATTATATATATATATATATATTCAGTATACATGCATACAATACAGATATACATAGATTAAATTCAAAAATACATCCAATGCACGCGATACTTACATACAAAGTGCAAAAACAATAATCATAGAAGGGACACGATTTTGCCTCTTTGCCTTTTCTTTTCCTTGATCGTAAAATATAAGCAGTTAAGATACACGTGCATTTCATGTTATTTATCGTACGAGGGGAGTGCACAAAGTAAAGTCCGATAAATTATTAACAAAATATAGAAGGTATAGAAACGTTTTATAAAGGGCAAACAATACATGCATACCTCCTTTATTTTTCCACGCAGTCCCCATTGACTTCAAGACATATTTTATATCTTGGCACCAACTTCTTTATACCCCTTTCAAAAAAATCTGCCACCAGTGATTTGAGCCAGTGATTCACACCATTCTTCAGTTCATCATATTCTTCAAAACTCTGAGAGGGCAACCACTGCTTCATGTACAGAAAAAAGTGATATTCCCTTGGAGTGAGATCTGGCCTGTAGGGTGGGTGATCCAGAAGTTCCCACATTAACTGTTGAATCAGATGAACAGTTTGAGCTGTAGTGGGGTCTCAAGCATTGTCGTGCAAAAGAAGAATCTCTTATGTCAGCATGCCACGTGTTTGTTCTGAATTGGGCAGCTGAGTCTTTTTAAGGTTTTACAATATCCTGCAATATTAATGGTTTTTCCTCGTTTAGGAAAATCAACTAGCAAAACACCCTTCTGGTCCCAAAAAAAAGAAGCCATTATTTTTTTCACGGAGCGTTTCTGTTTGAATTCTTTTGTCTTTGGGGATGTTGAATGACGCCACTGCTTCGAATGTTGTTTTGTTTCAACATTCGTATACTAAATCCAAGTCTCGTCACCGACTACGATTTGAGAAACAAGCTCCTCCCTTTACAAAACGCTGCAAAAACATTCGAGCTGACTCCACGCGTTTTTACTTTCTCTCTATCTTACAGGTAGAGAAAGTATGGTGATCGTCAAAGAAATCGAACTCGAGATTTTGATGAATCTTGACGTTTCATGACTCCCTGAATCCGAAAAAGTGGTTTTTGAATTTCCGTCTGTCTGTCTGTACCTCCTACTAGAGCCTAAACTATTTTACCGATTGAGCTAAAACTTGATATCTAGGATTTTCATAGGGTTGCCCCGAAGAGTTTTTGGAATTGGATATCTACCCCTAAAATTAAGGGTAGTTTACAAAAGGGAAAAAAGAGAAAAAGTCGATTTTCTCAAAATCGACTCTAACGATTTTGATTAAATTTAATTTATAAACATTAATAAATATTCCAAACAAAATGGCTACTCTCAATATTTCGGCAAAATGGCTTTAAGGGCTCCGGTCTGATGCGTAAATTAACATTTTTTATAATAGCTCCGAAACTATTTGAGATATGAAATTACTTAGCATTACAAATATGTATATATATTTATAATACAGATATTTTATCCGAAACATATTTTTATAAAATCAATAACTTTCAATCTATACGCAATTATATGAATTTTTTAACTTTTTGGACATTAAAGTTTAAGTATTGCGACCGTAAAAAAAACTAACCTGAAATGTTGATGGATGTCGACGTCTCATGACCCCCCGAACCCTAAAAAATAGTCTTTGCAATGCCGTCTGTCTGTGTGTCTATAAAAACTTAAAATTAAGGGTAGTTTACTGAAGGGCGAAAAGAGAAAAATTTGGTTTTCTCAAAATCTGCTCAAACGATTTTGATTAAAATTCGTATCTAGGCGTTGATTAAGATTATAAATAAACTGGCTATTTTCATTTTCCTATGAAAATGATTTTTAGGGTACTTTACAGAAGCGTTAATTTCCGTATCTCCACAACTATTTGAGAAACTAAACAACTTATCATTGCAAAATTGTAGGACTATTAGAAATAAAAAACTTTTATTTGACATATATTTTTATAAAAGCAACAGTTTCTGAGATATTTGCAAATATATTAATACAATTTTGTGAGCTTTAGTTGTAAACATATACTACTTAAGTCTTAACGCAATAATTCTCCAATGCCATAGAGTAATTAAATATAAGTAAGTATCTAAAAAAAGTATGTTATTTTTCCTTAAAGCTCTTAGGAGAAATGTTTGCACAGCAATGATCTATCTCCATTTTAGACTCAATAGTCAATATTTACATTTTTTATTGGTCAAAATGTATAAATGAATAATTAAATATCAATGCGATGACTTGAAGATCTGCAACACCTTATAAAATGTTAAAATTTTAACCAGAAATCGAAATTTTAATACGAAGTGTTGACCTTTGTGGACCCAATATTAATCTTTTTTATTACTTTTTGGATTCTTTAGATTTCTTTCTACTTCCCTCCATTCATCTCTAGTAATATAACTTTCATAAATTGGAACATGTAAAGCAGATCCGAGTTTCCAAGCTGTCAGCAAATGGTTCAAATACCATTTTATTAAGGTCTTTAAAACATTAAACTGTTTGAAATGCTCTTAGGTGGACAAAGATGCGTCTCTTTTCTCATTGATTCTATATCATTGTATATTATTTTATGCGTGTTCTTATGTGGAGTGGTGATGATACAATCTACATTATTCCGTTCAGAAATCTTACGAGTTTATATATATATAGAGAGAAAGTCTGTGCGGTGCGCCGTAACATTTATTTTTTTGTGTGCTTCAGTCAGCATTTTGGGGATCCATTTGGTGCACAGTTTCTTGTAGCCTAGCATTTCTGTCACAATTTCGTGAATGAGTGACCGTGAAATTTCTGGAAATTCAAAAGAAAGTTCCTTAAGTGTGAGATGACGGTTCTCACGAATTTTCGTGTCCACACGTTCCACTAAATTGTCAGTCACCACACTTGGTCGGCCACTGCACTCCTCATTATGAGCATTGGTGCGACCTTTCTTAAACAGACCAACTCATTGTCACAAATTACTTTCACTCATGACATCAGGCCCATGAACCTTACATATCCGACGATACATTTCTGCAGCGTTAAGGTTTTCCACTAACAAAAATCGTATGACACAACGAACCTCACAACTGGCGAGATTATTTACTACATCACTCATTTTAAATCACTCTCACAAAACATAAGATGAGGATAAAACTGAAGTAAAGAGACCAACAGAAAGCTGATGAGTCAATCTATGCTACTGCCCATGTGAGAGCGAGTAGTAAGATATATTTATGTTAAGTTGCAAGGTATGGCGACATCTTTCTACGTCTGTGTTTGAAAAGCCAACTCAGTTTTGTAAACAGAAACGCAACTGGATGACCACACCCCTTTTCTTTTGGGAAGTTTCGAGAAGGAAATGTCGCTAGATATACCTCTTCAAGGTACGCATCTCTTCACTTGCCTTCCTGACGAGGAAGCCGTGTAGGTTGAATCTATGACATAATCTATATTCTAAATTTCACGTGTCGGGAATTATCATGCATATCATGCAACAGTCGGGTTCTTATAAAAATCTGCAACGTGTGAGATATCTATCAAAAAACTGTTTATCTACTAAAAATAAAAACTATAACACACCAGAACTTTTGTTTTCTAAAATAAGACATTATCCCTTTTTAATTATTATAAATACAGAATAATAAACCTGAAACCAATTCAATAATTATATAAAATATAACACTAATTGTGGTGAACAAACAAATAATATATCAGGCTAGCTCTTTTATTCGTTACAACCTCGTACAATGTGTTAACTTTATAATGCTTATTGTTGGCTATTCTGTTGGTTCTTACCTATTCTATACATAAGTGCCTTAACACACCTTAGCATGTTATTTCAGCTTTGGCCTTTTTTTTTTCACACGGCGTAGGTTTTCTACTGAAAAAGAGTCCTGTTTCTTCGAAATTGTAAGTTGTGGGATATTTGTTCGGGGTAGGTTTGAAGATCGACAATTGTTAAATAACTTCCAATGAGCATGAACTGAGTGGAGGACAATGGGAGCAGTGGCAAATATCTTGGGAGGAAAACGTATGAGAAAAGGGCCATTTGGAATTTTGTCCCTTGACATCAAGTGAAGCATGACTCAGCTCTCTTCAAACTATAAATAAATATCTGAATATATAACTCATTTCACTACTGAAAATCTAGACAATTATCTAGTGATTAACAGCATGTGACCCGCTTGGGTGGTCGAATGGGCTAAGACGTAATTCCTGCAGTATACTGTATTGCCGATAAAGAAGATATTGAGATTCAAATCTCGGAAAGGTTTATTTAAGTTGTGTTTGCTAAATAGTTTATCACTCTCTCCCCACGACAGTGCAGATACACTTCCTATAAATTCCATTTTCTTAGTCTCTAACATATTAGTGCATAATTAGTACAACATACACGTATAACCAAAATGAGTGGTGCTAAAAAAAGCTATGTGCTTTTGGTAGTAGAATAGTAGGTAGTAAAATTAATTTTACATTGCCTATTGTGTGCTTTTTATTTTCTCATTATCTTACAGGTAGAAAAAGTATTGTGATCGTCAGCAAAATTGAACTCAAGATTTTGATGAATTTTGACGTTACATGACCACCCGAATTCAAAAAAGTAGTTTTTGAATTTCTGTCTGTCTGTCTGGCTTTACCTCACTAAACTGCTTTACCGATCGAGCTAAAACTTTTTTTATTGGTCCAAATATACAAATGAGGACATTAATTCCTTAAAAATATAATTATAAAATTTAAAACCGGTAGTTAAAAAATGTTTTTAGAGATTTATGTTTGGATTTCACATATATTACGAACTTTAATTAAATATATCCATGTTAAACAATAGAGTGAGAAAGTCCTTGTGGAGTTCCGTACCATTTATTTTCTAAAGTGCCTATTCTGGTGCCTAAATCCTATATGTTAATGCCTATTTGCTTACCTATTTCAAACATTTTTGGTGCTCATGAATCCACTCCTTACTTTTAAACTAAATACGAATAAATTAAATACAACACAATCACAAAAACACGCGCAACCACACATGCACACAGCTAAGCGTTCTCACCCTTTTCCTAAACATGTCCTAGGTACAATAGCATACCTGCTCTGACCTTCCAAGAATACATGTCTGCGATAACCTAGCCTACTCGACCTACCGGGGTGACCTAGCCTACCGCTCCCAGTGCAGGAATATACTTTTATCCGTGATCTCAACCCCTGCTCACGATGGTTGAAAGTGGACATTTATCCTTCAGGCCTCTGCCAGGATCGTGATGATTGAGGATAGACTTGTATATTTGAGCCCTCAACCTAGCGATGTATGGTTTGTGATGTTATTGTATATGCACTGTATGTAAAACATATCCCGTATGTATGTTTGGATAAAGATATTTATATATGTATTATGGTATGTATTGTGTTGTATTAATTTTATGTATTGTATATTGTATATATTTGATATAAATTATGTATTGTATTGTATTCATCTCCGAATTGTATACATGTAAGTATGTTGTATGTGTCAAAGTATGTATGATTTGTAGTGTTTTGTGTGTATTGTACGTATATTATGTATGTTTGTATGCCTTATAAGGATGGAAATATTAATATTTATATTCCTTATATGTATGTTTGATGGTCTGTATTTTATGTATTGTATAATGTACGTATTGTAGAGGGTGAGGACAGTATACCTCTCATATATTATGTATTTGATGTTTGTATCGTGTTATTATCTGTGTTGTATACATGTATATTTTATGTATTATTATTTATTTATTTATTATTTAGCACCGCGTCTTACTACCCGTTCGGGTTATACGCTTAAGTACTAATTACACCAATGGATTAGGAATTGGGAAGGTTGAATTTAGAGGAAGTGAACCCGCATTTGCGTGGAGGGAGAGTGGAAAACCATTTAGGAAAAACCACCCCCAGTTCACCCGACCGAGATTCGAACCTCGATTTCCCCGTCCTCAGTGGTCTGGCTCAACATGACTGGCGCGTTAGCCAACTACGCCACCGAGGCGGGTTTTTATGTATTAATTTATGTCATGTATTGTATGTATAAGTTGTGGTTCTATTGTATGAATTTTATGTATGATATGTATGTGTTTTATTCCTTGTATTGATTGCTTGATATATATAACTATACAGTGTTGTATTTTATATATGTATGTATGATGGTATGAGTTATATTTTATTGGTATTTTATGTATTGCTTTGTAGGTATTTGATGTATTGCGTTGTATGTATTTGATGCATTGTATTGTATTGTAGTGTATCATATTTATTGTACGTTTTAATATTGTATCTATTAATGTGTTTATGGTCTGTGGTGGTGTTGCATGTATTGTATTAGATGTATGGCTTGTGATGTGATTGTATATCCTGTATATATTATTATATGTGTGTGACAAGGGACAAATGGAAGGAAAAGGTGATAATTATATATCCTTAAAAGGAGTATTGGGGGAATTACCGCTATGGGGCTGGGTGTTGGGTTACAATCTTGATTTTTCACATCACGTTGTAAGGTTTTTTGGCAGCCATATTTAATCTTTACATAACAATGTAAGGCATAGGGGAGGCCAGCTCAGATTTCCAAAATATTCATACATGTTCAGACATGTTCAGACAAGTTGATAAATCATTCTTTAAATCAATCACCTGTCAATAAATGAATCAAACAGAAATGTTGAGACTTGTTCAGGCATGTGTTCAGACATGTTCAGACATGTTGATCATTAAATCAATTAGCATTCAATCAACCAATCAATTTGTCAATCAGACATGTTAAGACTTGTTCAAACATTGTTCAAAAAGGTTCAGACATGTCCGAGCNCGAACATGTTGAAACCTGCTGAGATCTGTCCAGGGTTATCTTGCCATCTTGCTCTTTCTACACTTTTATTATTTTATGTAGATTTATTTTAAGCATTATTTCTATCTATTATTTATATAGTAGGAAGTGGGAAGCACACGCCAGTACATGCCAGGATTTTATTTTGATCACCTTTTGACTCATCAGTTTAAGGCCGAGAGCTTATAAGCAAACTGGTTATATTTAGTGCAAAAAATTGATATAGCTTAAAGCGTTCAACTAAACTTATCAAAGTTGGCATTCCTATAGTAGGTGTGCAAAAATTAATATCATTTTTTGTAACACTATTAAAATATTTTGAATTGTAAAATAAATGTATAGTTTGATAAATTTAAAAAAAAAAGTTCTCAGGGTTATGCTTAAATTGACTTCAACAAATTAGAATTGTCCATTATAGGTTCATTACTACTTTATGACTTCATTTATCATAGGTTTGTTCATTCAGCACAAAATGTTAAAAGGTAAAACAACAAAAAACTGTATCTTGTTTAAACCAAACTTAGTAGTTCATAATTCTATAGGCCTACAGCGTTTATCTTATAATAGGCTATAAGATAGTAGGATGATTTTTTCCTATAGATTAATTTTGAATGGTCATGGAAAAACAATCTTAGAAGATGGATTTCATCATATCTCAAAGTAAGTTAGGTCTAAATACTATATATATTTAGAGAATAGTAAATGTGTGCTGATTTATATATTATTAAGGAACCACTCCATTAAAAACGTTTTTTATGCGATTGAAAATTGAGCCTATATATATAGCAATGGTTTTACTTCAGTATATCACCGATATATTATAGTTTGGCCACTACGGCCCATATTAGTTTACCAAAGGGTAATTTCATTGTTAATAATAATTATTATAATAGTAACTATAACAAATATTGTTGGTTATCAAACAATAGAACAAAGAATAAGGCCATGATTTTTAAAATCCTCAAATGAAATGTTTAAATCGGAAAACAAGTTAATAAACGTATGCTAAGTGGTAATTTTGAAAAATAATTAATTTCAACCTTTAAAAATATACATCCTAATTCCACTCAAATTCAGTATAGCCTAAAAAATTATAGCATATTATTGATATATTATATATTTCTAAAGCACATATTAACAAGGCCGCAAACAAAGGCGTCAGCTGCGTCTACTGTTTTCAGTGACGGGAAAGTCAGTGTTTTAATCTTGACCAAATTTTCTAAGGTGGATTTCACTACCTACACGCAAATGCAAGTACATTTTGTTTGAATTTTAACTGTATCTTTCTTAACCCATTAGTGTAAATATGTGGATATCACGAACGGGTAGTAAGCTATAGAGTTTTTTAATCTCAAAAGTGTTATATTCTTATTTTAAACTTCACTTTCACGCTAAACAGATAAAATGTTTGTTTGGTCTTGAATGATCTTTTTTTTTCTCAATTAGTTAGCCTGCATATATATATATATATATATATGATGGATTAAAGTATCAAATCTATTATATAAATGCTAATTAATTATGAGGGATTAAATAACAAAGCTATTTTTAATATATAAATATATGTGTTTTAGGTTCGAAAGTGTATTTAAACATTATTTATAGTATATAGTGAAGGTTTTGAAGATTTTCTTAATATATATATTAATTACAAGTAAAATAATAGGCTTAACAATAGTAATTACCAATGAGTAGGTGTTTTTGATAAGTTTGTAAATAATGTTTTATATCTTATACATTTAGTCTTAACATATTATATAATAATTTTAAAATATGTTTACAAAATGTTTAGTCAAGTTGGGGAATATTTTAAAAAGCATATTTTAACTTTTTTGGGCAATATTTAATATTTTAGACATTTTACGCATTTTTAAGGAAAAAACATCCACGTCCCAGGTACGAGTACAAAAAAAAAAGACTGGATTTTCTGTCTGCGACTGAAAATTGTGTTATTTTTATACTTATTTAAAAAAAATTAAAAATGCCTATGACTCTTTGTTTCTAAATATACGTACTAATTTATTTAATTTTGTATGTGTCCCTACCCATATAGACCATATCATGGATTGTCGATTAATTTTAATAGATTGTTGTAATAAAAAATATGTGTTACTGTAACATATAAACAATAAAACTTTAACTGTAACAAATGACTAGATATAGTTACATACGTGAGTTTCATACTCTAACAAATACGGTATGTGTGTGATTTATCATTAATTTTTAGTTTTTGTAAGAAATAGTGAGTTGATATATCTATTAATATGATATATTTGATGTGTACATACCGTAAAGCCCAGAAGTTCTTCCTCACTCAGTTTGTGTCTGATATCACCATTTGTATAGAATATTTCAAGATACAACACTTTGTATTTTTTCACCAAGTGCAAGAGCTTTCTACGATAATAAAATAGTTGTTTCTTTGTCGAAGTACAGAACTAAACGGATAACATTAGACTGCAGAAATGTGCAACTGTAACATATAGGAATCCTTCTGTAGCCATATTTGGGATACTCCCTCTTTGATGAAACGACATGCGTGGTAGAAAGAGAACATTGAATTCCAACTAATCTCATTTATTATATCTTCAGATATAGAGAGCATGTCAACTTAACTTATTATTTTGAGCATTTGCTAGAAAAAATGTTTTAGGTTGGAAAAAATTATGTCTAAACTGAATAAAATGCTTAATTTAGATCCAATAAAAATGTTAACTTTCCAAATTTGTATTCCTATTGAGTTGGTTCCTTTTTCCAAGTAGCTCGTATTGAGCCCTTGCGTACTTACTCCGCCCAGAAGTCTTGTAGCTGAATCATCATTGGGTCATCCACAGCTTCTGCGCAAGGGCATTGAGACAATTCAACCACTCATCTGAGTCTTGGTAGAAGTCATTTAAATAATAGTAGATATAAACTTAAATATATTACAAAACAAATTTACATAATTTAATTTCATTCTCCACAATTTTAGTACCCATATTAATTTACCTGTACGACAGTACATATCAAATTAAAGAATATAATTATATCTTAATTGGAAATCATAGTTTTAATAAGATTGTTTTGAGATCCTTTCTTTATTTGATTGATTATTTGTGAACGTTTAAATCCCTATCAGGTAGTATATTAATTATATTTTAATATACTTTAATCAAAATATAAAAGTCTGATCATCAACTTGTGTCCTTCGAGCGTTTAGTGTGCGAACAAGATTTTATATTTTATAGCTAATAAAATACTTACAGTTTTAATAGTCAATATTCAGAGCCATACCGAGGGAATGTTTTGGGGGATCATATCCCTCCAAAAATGATTATTAATCAAATATTTTTATATTCCTCCGCAATACCTAGTCTAGTAGCTTACTTAAATATTATATAACTAATAACACTTACAAACCCAATTATTTATTTTTATAAAGTTTTAAATTAATTAAAGCGGAATTCATTGCAAATACAATATCTTAGCAATTTTGTTTGAGGAGACTTACTGGGCCATGGCATGTAGGCTTATAGCTTCTCCTAAAATAAAATACAGCGCACAGCTTAGTTGATGTTTGAAAGAAGCTATAGTACTATGGTATTTTCTACTTATAAATAAAGTGTTTTAAGAGTTATCACCACAAATGAAGGTGCATTTTGTTATATGCAGTGCCAGCAACTTTTGTTCTAATCAGTAGATTTCAATTGTTGGATTTATAATGTTGTGATTGTACTTGCCATCCTATCAACAGCTAGAAACACATAAATAGGCCTATTAATTGCTAGTAGACTACCGCTTCAACACCGTGTATTTAGTATAACTTAGTAAAATTATTAGTTAGTATCTAAATTTAAAAGTTTTGAGCATTTTATTTATTATATTATATATGTTTGCACTGAAATTTCGCATGGATAAGCCTATAGCTTTTGCGTCCGGTAAACACATAGGCTTTTTTTTAAATGTATTAAAATATATGTTTTTCAAATATTTTGTCTTAAAACATGTGATAAATGTTGTGTCCTCTTATTGAATGTAGAATTCATTCTGTCTGACTTATTGATCGCCAAATCAACTGATATCCAACCCGCTCCGGTGGCCGCTTAGTCTAACGCGCTACTCTCGCAATAAACTAGTCTGTTGATGACGGGAAGATCGATTTTCTAATCTCAGTAGGGTGTACAAAAGTTTTGTCCAAAATTGTTTTCCAATCTTTCGCCAACCAAATTCAGGCACACTTCCTCTAAATATAACCTTCCTAATTTCTAAAACCACTAGCGTAATTAGTACATAGGCGTATAACACAAACAGGTAGTAAAGCGTGGTAATAAAAAATAAATAAAAATAAAACTGGTAAGTGTAAAATTGAGTGTCTATTTATAATATATACTTTTGTGAGCCTGAAACCTTCGACCACTTGACCAATATTTCAGGTAACACTAAAAACTGCTGGAGGATGCGAGAATAGGGTAGTTTTTTTAAGGGTGTTTTAATCAACCCATTTTTTTGGTAAAATAAATCAAATAATTATCTCTCAGTAACATAGTTTAATTTTATTCACATGGTGACATAAACGGTTCTTGAATAACTGTCAAGGGTGTACTAGAATTTAATGACAACATTTTCTCTTCATTTAAAAAGTTTGTCATCTAATGCCGCTATGCTCATGAAAGGTATTCAACAAATGTTTATATCACCATGTGAAGAAAATTAATTTCTATATTTCTACTGGAGCAATATTTTATTTATTTTATCAAAAAAAGTTTTACTATCCCCTTCCTTACCACCTTAAATCAAATTGTAAGATATGTGAATAGCTTTGAAACCATAAAACATATAACGAGAATATCTTATAGAAACTTAGGAAAACTTAGAATGTTACACAAGCACTTTTTTTTAACTTCTTTGTATATATTGCCAGCCTTACTCCTAATAATGGTTGAGTACTGCCACAGGTATCGCCAAAACCAAGAAAAATAACAAGATGAAGATCAGTATAGGCTTGTGTAATCAAAGAAACTTGAAGGTGTGCTTCCCTGATTACTTTCTATCTTACAGGTAGAGAAAGTATGGTGATAGTCAAAAAAATCGAAGTCGAGATTTTGATGAATCTTGACGTTTCATGACTCCCTGAATCCGAAAAGTGGTTTCTGAATTTCCGTCTGTCTGTCTGTCTGTCTGTACCTCCAACTAGAGCCTAAACTATTTTACCGATTGAGCTAGAACTTGATATCTTGGGTTTTCATAACGTTCCCCCGAGGGGTTTTTGGAATTGGATATCTACCCCTAAAATTAAGGGTAGTTTACTGAAGGGCTAAAAGAGATTAAATTTCATTTATAAACATTAATAAATATTCCAAACAAAATGGCTACTCTCAATATTTCGGCAAAATGGTTTTAAGGCTCCGGTCTGATGCAAAAATTTACATTTTTTATAATAGCTCCTAAACTATTTGATATATGAAATTAATTAGCATTACAAATATGTATATATATTTATAATAAAATATTTTATTCAAAACATATTTTTATAAAATCAAGAACTTTCAATCTATACGCAATTATATATATTTTTTAACTTTTTGGACATAAAAGTTTAAGTATTGCGACCGTAAAAAAACTAACCTGAAATGTTGATGGATGTCGACGTCTCATGACCCCCCGAACCCTAAAAAAT
>CABFWO010000503.1:0-16839 GCA_902155825.1 Timema genevievae
TAAGGGAAGAATAATTGGTAAAAATTTCATTTAAATACAGAATGGTCAGGTTGAGTGACTGGTTGATTTTACATGAACTGACCCAACTACCAATGACGAGGAGATTGTGGTTTGAATCCTGGTCGGGTGTACTGAGGGTGGTTTTTCCATGTAAATGTGGGTACACTTCTTCTAAATTTTAACTTCCTCATCCCCAACTTATTTGTGTGATTAATACCTACGCATATACAAAAATTCAAGCATATAACATAGCATAATATCTTTTTTTTTAACTTATGTCAAGTAAAATAAATATGACATCCCAACACATAAACTGATTTAGAACTTAACTGAAAACAAATAAGAACTTATAGCAGTTAGATTCACTTACTCCAAGCCATAGGCACACTTTGTCTGTAGGGGGCACCACCGCTTTGACGTAGACCTGATCAGATAACATGTACTGCATCTCAATCTCCCTGGTCAAACCACTCTGCTTCTGGAGGAACTTAATCATCTCGAGAGAATTCTCCAACTCGGGGATTTGTAGCTTCAATCTTAAAACAACAAGAATGTTGCAGCATTAATAGACAGCAAAGAAAGGGCACTAATCCATTTAGTTGCAGTACATCTCAACACAGACTAACTCACATATTATGTTTTGTTACTTAGCAGCATGTCTAACTACCCGTTCGGGTCATACACATTCATACTAATGTATGATTAATAGTCCTACATTAGAGATAAGGAAGGTTGAATTTAGAGAAATGTTTACTGTATATATGTGGAGGCATAGTTGAAAACCTTTTAGGGAAAACCAACCTCATTACACCTGAATAAGATTTCAATCCTAATCTCCCTGTCATCGGCTGTGTATAGTTTTCACAGTGAGGGAGCACAGTAGTCAGCTGGTCATGAAAGTGGAAGAACACCACCACCAGACTGCCATTTTGAGTGTTACGCTTAGTTCTGGAGTGCTTCCATTTAAAATGATAAACTGTGTGAAAATGTCACTCTTTGCCGAGTGGTTTCATAGTAGCATCTACAGCAATAATTAAGACTGCGATAGTAAACTTGACATTTGACAATCATGTAGTAAATGGAGGTTGAGCAGTTAGTGACTAAGTTGTCATAAGCATTTTATACAACTATAAAAAAGTTTCGAAATTGGATATTTTATAAGCTTAGCTGAACCTTCATGATACTTACCTTCGTCTCTTGGAAAGAAGATTATATTCCATAAACTTGTATTTGCTGTGTTGTTCATCTAGCCTTTTAAGTACTTTATCCACATCTCCGACATTGTCATCTAGCGACATAAATGCATCCACATCATCCTAAAATATATCAGCCCAAAATTAGTGTTTAAAACGTTGGTACTAGTTTCACCAAATAATTACGTTTATGGTGAAGGGAGTATGGATAAAATCTATTAAATAAGGCAGTGAAAATAATTGATAGTTACTTAAACCAAATTTATGGGTGTGGATATTTTATATATCAAGACAAGGAAAAAAAAAAGAAAACTTTTAGGCTTTATTATGTGTGATTAACCCTCAAATTAGAATGGATTTGTTCTATTTTTATAACCTTGGTTATCAAATTGACTAATTGAAGTAGGCAAAAAACGAAGGGAAAGTACATTACCACACAAACCTTCCAAAAATGTATATTATTTAACACTCTATGCTTTATTTAAATTAAAAGTGTGACACAAAATTAGTGTGGACTTTAATCCGAAACGGCTTTGATCAAAATAAGGTAGGTCCATGCAATGAACAATAGTATTTTTACAGTAACAAATAATATTATTTTTTATTAAATTACCACAAAAGCAGCTTCAGGTATTCCTGCATACGATTTCTTGACTTCATCTTCTGAATTTTCTAATTTATTCGTCTCTACTACCTCCATATTTAAATCAGGAGATCACAGATTAAACACCAGCCATGGATAAGAGGAAACAGCTTATTTGATGAGTTTAGATGAAAGAGTTATCCATGACTAGCAGCACTTTTATGAAGTGGGGAAGAGCGAAACTACAACTATTTTGATTCTGTTAACTAAGAAATAGGTCTTCCATAGTACTGGTATTCATAAGAATAAACAAATCGAAAAGAAATAAAAATCATATTTAATTTAATATAACTGCAAAAGTAATCTGAAAATATAAACTATAATAAAAAATTAATAATCTTAATTATATCTCGGGGTATCCTCTGAATGTTTCACCGGCACACCACACAATCTGAAAGGGACTGGTATTAGTAAGGGACTTTTCTTTTTCGTTCTCCTGAATCAAAATATGTTACACAACCGAGCACTCACCTTTGAGTCGAACCTGGCCTCCCAAGGCTGCCTACTAATTAGAGTTCTCACTGTTGCCCAAATAAGTCAGAATCGACCAAGGGTTGTACACATATAGAAATTCTAACAATGGGTGGGGTGACTTAAGAATATGGCACGATGAAAATAATGATTTGCAAATGAGAAGAAGTTTAAAATACACGTTATATTCTTCCAATAAAATAAATAAAATGTGCCCTGTACATTTTCCCACCTGACAGATGTTATGTAAAGATACAAATCAAATCCTTGGCATTTCATAACATTTTGATTAATTATAGAAACTTAAAACATTTACATAACCAATAGATGAAACCTTATCTCACCAAAAATAATATACTCCAGATAAAGATACATATATTAAAATATTCTTGAAGGAAATTAAGGACGAACACACTTGAATTTTAAGTTCACAAAATAGTTATAATAATGAGAAATTATGTGTAAATCTTTGATGTATAAAATTTGGTTTAAGGCCTAAAAAAATACATTAATTTGAAAATATATAATTTAATGTGGAATATAATGTTAAATGTTTAAATGTTAATGTTTAAAAAATGGTGGCATTGAGATGTGAACACGCGCCCGGTCAAAAAGTTAGTATCAAGGTCGTAGTCACCTCTATAATTAAACACTTGAAAAAAGAATAGTTTCCAGAAGAAAAAGAAAAAAGTTTGCAGTCGTAAGTATATTAGCTGACTCCTACTTAGTATAAAATGGTGATAGATTTAATATAATAAGTAGTGGTGGCTATGACATATTTGAAGTATGGTGTAGATTGATTAAGAAAACATAATACTAATAAGTAAAATGGCTCCTATTCACCTGTGTTGAAGTCTCGTAGGTAGGTCGTTAAAAATAGGTGATAAAAAATGTAGAATTTACTCATATCTTAGTAGTAACTGTCCTCCGATCCTCTCGCTATTGTCGAAGTAGTGGTTATCATCACCTTAAAGTGGTTTACGGCGCCTGTAAGGTAATTTAGACCGTGGAAAAGCCTATGAAAACTCAGGAGCCAAATCTCACACGTCCATTCTTAACCAAATCTTCAGCGCCAAGTTACCAACCCCGTTTTCTCGTCTCTTCTCCACCATGCCAGCATCCTTTCTGGGCCTTGAACTTGGCCCCACACTCAGCACAAAATAACAATCTAAGAGGGGGAAAAAGGAGTAGAATTTGAGAATATTGTAATTTGGAACGAAAATAATTAATAAAGTTAAATGTAAAATGGTAAGGTAAATACGTGAAAACGTTATTTAAAGTCTCTTCTTTAAGTCATCCAACCGTCAAAAACTCTGAAAGCTATTTGTTGACATGAAACATCTGATTTTAGAATCACCTGTTTGAAATAAATATTCACTTAACTCCTATGAACGCCTCTGATGTCAGCTTGTACCCCTTGTACCAAGCTTATGTTTCCAATAGCCCCACTAGAGGGTGGTGATTAAAAGATAGTTTGAAACCATTTTTCTTTATAAGATGATACTGTTTATAAATTTATGTTGGTATTTCTCATCCCAGTCTTTGACATAATTAAATATTTCCATCACATCACTATGTATATTATATTTATATAACAGGTGGTAAACCCGGCACAGTGGTGACATTAACGCGACCACTATTGATAAAAGAAAGATTTATTTTAGCACCACGTCTTACTCGTCTTTAGGGTTGCACGCATTTGTACTAATTACGCCAATAGCTTTAGGGATGAGAAAGGTTATATTTGTAGGTAGTGTATTCACATTTGCGTGAAAAGAGACTGGAAGCACAATTAGGAAAACCACCCTAACACACTTGACCGAGATTCGAACCTCAATCTTCCCCTCATTAACAGTCAAATCTACTGCGAAAATAGCGCCTTAGACCACGCGCTCACTGAATCGACTGGTTATTCTGATTTAATATAATACTTATATACATACTTAATCACGCCGTTCCTGTACGGGGTAGGCAAAAAAACTGTGCATATAGCTAAAAAATACAACAAAAAAGCAAATCCATATTTAATCCATTCTCATTAACTTTTTCCACACTTCATTATTCTCGCATACTCCCTTCGCTTCAACAACATCCATACATCTAGTCATGCAGGCTATTTTATTCTTATTACTCTAGTTTTATCTTTTTCACGCATTTATCTACTACGTTTAGCCATGTCTTACATGGCCTACCTCTTCCTTTCGATCCACACAATCTACCATCGTATATTTGCTTTGTCACTAATATAATATAATATATGAAAACACTTATGTAAAGTATAAACTAATATAAATCGTTATAAAAAACACTATTTTTTGCTTGCCTACTTAGCTTTGTCATTCTTTTAAAAACAAAACCAAAGTAAATTGCTTCATTCACTTTTCTAATGAATCACAAATATGCAAAAATCACCCACTTGACTATGTAATAGACATGCATTAATAACTATGAATTTAAATATAAGTTTAAATTTGTACTACATATGGACTGTTAAATAATGTGTTTTTACACAGGTATTGCCTTGATTCAAATATGACCATTGAAAATTTTTATAGGGGGGATGGCTTTAAACTCTTAAAGAAAATTCCAATATTAATTGTTTTAAATTTGATAGATGTGATTTGCAAGTTCTTTGATTGCATGCAGGGTTTATAATTTGCTGACACTTTAAGTAGTACAATTTAATCGTATAACAGTTGTACATACCTAACACTTATATTAAAATCATAAAATCATTCTCCACGTATAAAAATATTAAAAAAAAAGATTGGCTGCAAAAGGACCTATATCACATAATATAATGGAGTTTCTGCTGTCGTCAGACTCGAATCTAAATTTGGTTTAAAAGTGTCATGGCGGTAATGTTGAAGGTAAAATGTTTACCCGGTCATCTGAGTATCAAAATCATTAGTTTAGTTACCAAGATGTTTAAACTAAAATTGTTTGATTAAAAATGAGAAATACATGTCTTTCTTCAATATATAATATGCAATGAACGCTCACAATTGTTAATAAAATATAAATGATATATATTCACTCTTCTATATTTATTTCTCATATTTCATAATGTTTCTATTCAAATATTTTCTTGTAATATTAAATTAATTTCAAGTTCAATCACATATATTAAATTGAGTCTAATATATTATTTGGTGTAAATACCTATATTCTTTGTAATGCTTATTGTGATTCACACATTCGGATGATCTTGGTTATGTTTTTCTCATGCTATACTACATATTAACAAAAGTGATACAAATATATTTGAATTATTTTAAGAATTTATCTTTAATCATTATTCGCTATGGTTATTTTAATTTGATGCACAGAAAGGCTTATGTTAATTTAGTGATTACAAATATTTTGGATATGCAGGCCAGAACAAAATTTACTTGAAACTCTTTTGACAGCAATGAATAACTTAGTTTAGAAAAATACCTTGTAATATTGAATCCTGTCACTGTCTTTGTTGAACTAAATGTGACACAATAATAAAGTTTTTGTGATTTCAATGCAAAAATATAAATGGTAAGAGACAACGGAATACTATTTTGCTGAATGACATATAAGTTTATACAATAAAGTAGGATTCTTTTGGGAAGAAAGTTGTAGAAAATATAAACAATTTTTTTTGTGGTCACTATATTATTTTACCTATACAATCATTAGTATTATTTTAATGAGGTATTCATACTATCTATCAAAAGGAACAGCAGCAGATCTAATGATTACTGATGAATAGGGCCTATATGACTAATTTTAGTAACTTTTTTTATCTTCCTACCATAACTCTAATAATCTATGCCTATATTTACCAGACAGTGACATTTATAACTTGTACTCCGATTTAAATTGAAATATATTTCACCCAGACACACATTTTATAGGACAAGAACCAGTTGATGTTCGAAGACAAATGGCCATCCATGAGGCCGATCATTCTGAAATTGCTTCAGCAGGAACCAGTGACCCAGACCGAATGGCAGGAGCTTTTCTACTCGGTCCATCTTGTCTGCCTCTGGGACGAGAAGGGGCCCCCCAAAGTCAAGGAGGCCCTCAAAGATGACATTATGGACTTTATCAAGCAAGCCCAACAGGTCAATCATTATTATATGCCATTCTCACATATTATATTCTGTTCTCATTTGATTAGGGTATCTTTTGGGTTTAGAATTTTCTTTCCTTAACTTTTAGAAAAAAAAGCTTTATTACAATAATTTTTTTAAAATTATTTTTTACATACAGTATTAATTTTTTAAATTTATTTATTGGATGTAGGCCCCTATTTAAGGTGCACTTTCTAAACTCAATGATTATATCAGCACATGAGAATTTTCTTTGAGCAAGAGCAGAAGAGCCTACCAATTTTGCTGCGAAAGGCCTATTCACATACGTTCCAGTGTTTTTTTACAAACCACAATCGACATGGGACAAATGGCTGTGCTTCTCCTCAGAAGAAAGTTGTGCTATGGATTTTTATCGCTCTAAAGAAAAATCCATGGGTCCTGACCAGGTTTGAACCCATGATAATTAGGTCCTGAGGCGAGCACTTAACTATCAACTTTATTGCAATATAAACACACCAAAGATTATACTAATGAGTGTTAAATTTAACTGGATTTGTTGCATTTGGTGTTCTGTCTTTTGACAGGTGTATTGCCTTTTCCAATTTGAGTTCTCTGGCATATCAGCTGCTTACTTTTTTACATCCTCTTCTTTTCTTGTTTAAGGTAATCAATCAGTTGCATTTGTGCTCTTCCTGGTCCCCTTTTCGCTTCCACTTTTCCCTAGCTGATGTAACTTAATAAGCCATTCACCAGTTTCGGTGACCTCATGGGCTAAGGAATCACTCTCACAAAAGACTAGACTGCTCTTGACTGGGAGATCAGGGTTTGATCCCATTCGAGTGTACTGAGGGCGATTTTCCTAAAATGGTTTCCCCCCCCCCCTCTCTCTCTCTCCACGCAAATGTGGGTAGGCCTACACTTCCTCTAAAATTAAACCTTCTCTATCCCTAAACCATTAGCATGGTTAAAAAGAGAAAAAAAAACAACATAACCCAAATAGTTCTTTGTATCACCTGCAGAATGAATTTCTTTTAATTTACTTTTCCTAAGAAGGTATTTATTACTCACCCGATCTGTCCACTTTATCTTTTCCATTCTACTCCAGCACCACATCTCAGTACTTTCCAAATATTTCTTCTGCCATCTATTCCATGTCTCAACTCCACACAAATTGATGCTCCGTATGTAACATTTAATCAGTTTCTCCTTCATTCTAGGTACAGTTAGAGCATCAGTAACATCCTCATCTTACTAAAAGCAGCCCCTGGCCATTCTATTTTTCACTTTTATCTCCTGTATACACTGCACATCTGTTGCAACCAAACTCTCACCTTGAAATAATATGGGGCATGACCTTGATTGTGTGCTGCAGCGGGTGTTATCACACCAAGAGGATCAAGCGCTGTTGAAGGCATACATTGCTGAGTGGCGCAAGTTCTTCACCCAATGTAACTACCTCCCTACCCCCTTCAGACAATTGGAGACCTCCCTTGCGGGAAAGACTTCCACCTCGGTGCAAAAGAAGGCCCAGAACGAAGAGAGCATTGTCAGGAAGGTAATATTTAATAATAAGCTAACCAAGATATTCTGTCTAAACACTAGATTAACACATGACTTAAACACTAACTTGACAAAAATACACTTGCCACCAAACACGAGAGACCTGATTCAATGGCTGCATGGTCTAAGGTGTCACTCTAATGTTAGACTACTGTGAATGACAGGGAGATCGTGGTTTGAATCTTGGTCAGGTGTACTGAGGATGGTTTTCCCTAAATGGTTTTTCACTTTCTTTACATGCACATTTGGGTACATTTCCTCTAAATTCACCCCTACTCAGTATTGACACAATTAGCATAATTATTAAAAAGGTGTATAACACAAACAGTAAGATATCTAATCAACAATAATTAGATGATGGTGAATTTCAAAGTGCCAAACTTTGTGTATCCAGTAAGGAGTATTAACCACCCTTCATTCCCTACTAAATATCACCCTGTCTTTCTAGTCTGAGCCAAGTAAACTAGCTCATACCTAACTACTAGTGTAATATCACTTATATTAATTTTGTTTGATATTTTCACACTTGTTACAAAATAATTTGAGGACTGAAGAAAGTTTTTAATTTCACTCAAGCTCTTCATTTAGTTAAACTTACAAGAATAACTTATTGTTCGGGATTTTTTTATTTAAGTAAAATAGACATGACTGATTTGTACTAGAATTATTAAAACACCACAAACACAATTAATCTATACTAAAGCAACAATTAATAATAATATCATCTTTATTTGAGTTAAGCTAAGGCCAGCACCTTTTCTTTACACTTAACTCTTAAATAACAATTTTTTTAAGCACCACATCTTACTACCTGTCCGGGCTATACTCTTATGAACTAATCACCTTAATCGGTTAGGGATGAGGAAGATTGAATTTAAAGTGTACCCACATTTGTGTGGAGAGAAAATAGAAAACAATTTGAGAAAAACCACCCTTAGTACATCCAACCGGGATCGAACAACGATCTCCCAGACATCAGTAGTTTAGTATATCGAGATAGTAGCGCCGTAGACCATGCGACCACTGAAGCGAGCTTAAATACTAATTTTTTGCTCCCTTGGTCAGTTAATGCTGGACAGCTGGAACCAAAGTATATTCATGGATATTAAGAAACGTCTCCAAGACTCTGCCATGAAACTTGTCCATGCCGAGAGGAACGGCGAGGCCTTCGACTCGCAACTCGTCATCGGTGTCAGGGAGTCTTACGGTGAGATTATATTCCTGATGCCAATAGCGTCATTAGTGACCTTCACTAGTGAGGTCTGTAGAATACATTTTCATGAATTTCTTGGACCAGTTAAAACAACTTAGATGACTTAGCATCAAATTCTCTTAAAAATATTTCTTATTATAACACCTTCACTGCTGGTTAGGGGTGTCTGAAGCTTCGAAAATTTTGATTCTACTTCAAAAACAAAATTTCAGACCTCGACGAATAAGCTACACCAGTAAAAATATTAACTCCTAAAAGAAACAATTCATGTTCTAGTTTTGTCATTATTTTCTGTTATGTGTAATTACAATTATATGTTATTTGACAGAAAACTATGGTAATTGAATCATATGTTTTGATAATAACTTTAATTAGGGGAGTGCGAAGCTTCAAAACTTCTACCTGGCTTCAAAACAAATATCAGCTTTGATTTTGCTTCGTCAAAAATGTTGGCTGTGACAATTACAAAGCTTCCCCAATAATTATATTGACAGCTAAAATACTAAATATTACAAACAATTGTTCAATAAAACATTTTACAAGTAATTTTAGTACGTAAAGAAATAACACCAATATAATATTTTTTGAAGCATAAAACAATAATTGACAAAAAATATTCAAACTTCAATTTACCTTTAAGAATATTTCATATTCTATATTTGATTTGAGTTCGCCTCAAATTGAAAAAGTGGACTTAGTACACCCTTAATGTGAATTATTAGATCTGTCCATATAGCATTTTATAAATCATATCTAGCTTTGATTAGTTTTTGTAAGTACCATATTACAAATTATTTAATTTGGCTTTGAGTTGAAAAATTGACTTTGCACATCCCCATTGGGGGCTCATCTGGTATTACCAAATTGTACGTCATGTAAATGTATGGTACCGATTTCCTATTTCACCCAATACTCATATTACACACTAACAAAATATTTGTATTAACCGACTTAACCAAATAAATAAATATACTACTGAATTGCAGGTAACATCTTTACAATTATATCATAATCCAACAAACAGTACAACCTACTAATCAAAGTATTTTTATATATTTCTATCCACCTTTCCTATACCTTCTTCCAAATATAATAGAATCAAAATATTTGTGTATCTTAAATGTCTTCACAACATACTCTCAATATTGCAGTGAATCTATGTTCAAACCCGGACGACAAACTTCAGATATACCGTGATAATTTTGAGAAGGCGTACATAGCTTCAACAGAGAGTTTCTACAAGATGAAGGCCCCACAGTACCTGCAGGTGAACGGCGTTCAGAGCTACATGAAGTACGCAGACTCTAAGCTACGAGAAGAGGAGCAGCGCGCCCAAAAATACCTCGAATCTTGCAGTGGGTCTGTTCAAGTGGTGAGCTTCAAATACAATATTTACAAATGGTTAAACTTTATCTCTAATTGTTTGGGTAGAACATTACAACACCTATGTTTGTGTATTTTTTTAGTGTTTTATCTAAACAAATTCTTTTCCATTATCACTCGGGTAAGTGTGCTTGCTATCCTTCCTAATTTAAACCATAAACAGATAATTAATTAATTACAAAATGTTTGGTAAAAAAAATCTTTTCTAGTATAAACAACCAATTATGTGCTGCAATATTTCTTCGTTATGTTAATTAGTTAATGAGTGGCAGTTAATAGTGCACCTTCTTTCATTTTTATTAATATAGTGTACGGTAGTATTAGCATGCTATGTAAAAGAGGTGAAAGGGAAAGGAAAGGCTATATAGGGCATAGCATACTTTTTATCCATAATCACATATGCAGCAGAAACACGGACATTGAATGTAAGAGAGACGAGGAAAGTGGAGTTCATGGGAATGAAGTTTGTGAGGAGCATGTTAGCTGTCACGAGGATAAGTAATGAATGTATCTGGGTAAGAATAGGAGTATAAGTACTTGAAATAGTAGAGGAGTAAGACAGAGATGATTTGGTTATGTAATGAGGATTTTGAAGTACATGAGATAGTAGAGGAAGCAAGACTGACATAGTATGGTCATGTACTGAGGATGGAGAAGGAAAGGATGCCAAAAAGAATGATGGAAAGGAAGTATGCAGGAAAAATACTGCAAGGGAGGCCAAGAGGATGGGAAGAGTGGATAACAGAAAGTGTGCAACTGAGAGGAGAAGAATGGAAGCAATTAAATGAGGAAGAGTGGTGGAAGGCTAGAGAAAGGTAGGGCATTTTACTAAACTGACCCGGTCACAGCCTGAAAACAGTTGACATGATGATGATGATGATGATGAGTATTAACTATTAACATAATTTTTTAATATCTTATTATGTTTGTTTTTATTACAGCTGACTGACTGCTGTGTGAATGTTCTTGTAACAAACTTTAAGTCGACCATCCTTGCTGAATGTGCAGGCATGATCAAGACAAATGAAACAGAAAGTAAGTGATTTGATTCGAGGAATAGTTTCGCCAAATGGGGGAAAAAATAGTTTAAGAAAGGTTTTTTATTTTGAACTATACCAAATATTTTTATTTTGTAAGGGAATAAGTTTTGGGCGTTCTATTCTAACGATGGGTCAAATCTACTAATTTATAAATCTGAATCTGTATCTTAATTTTACCTCTAATTAGCAAATCACAAAGTTGAATATTTGAAAAAATGATGAATATAAAAGAAAATAGAGGTAAAATAGAATAGGAATGTGCAAAGCTTTAAAAAGTTAGACTTCACTTCAAATATTTGTCAGCTTCGACTTCAATTTGTAAGTAAAATTCTGTGTTTGACAGTTAGGAAGCTTCACCAATCAAAATATTTAAAGTTATAATACAATTTTTCTTTCTACATGTTCTATGTTAATAATGTTTGCGATTTTATATTTTGTAAAATATATTTAATAGCTAAATTTGCAACATGCTGTATACTTTACCAACATTAAAGGTTCAAAATTTCATTTCGGTTTTGGGAAAATTTCATAGTATTAGATTCGACTTTGCTTCAAATTGAAAAAGTGGACTTCACACACCTCTATAGTAGAATAATGGAAATGTTAATTTTTGTTGTTATAATGTACTCATAATTTCAGTTAAAAGTTAAATGAATTGTCTGGGGTTTGGTTGTTAAGTTTTTCCTAAAATTATGTTGGGGCTAAACCCCAATAAGCAGTATTAGAGCACTAAATCAAATTCCCATTTCAAGATTTAAAATTTTAATTTATTTTTTAAATATTGAATCCAATATTTCATCAAATCCTCGAATATCCTAAAGATTCGAGGGATTTAAGGGTTTTGAGGATCCCATTCCTAAAAACATCACTAATTAATTATGTTTGTTCTTGTTTCAGAGCTTCAACTGATGTTCAAACTGATGGACCGTGTGCCGGAGGGCATAGCCCCCATGTTGAGAGATTTAGAGGATCACATAATCAATGCTGGCTTGGCAGATATGGTGGGGGCAGCAGATATTATAACTCAGGTAAATCTGGTGATAATGGTTGATAGACAGTCATGAATCTGAATTAATACGGTATGCTGAAGAAGAGGAATGATGTACCCCAAAAATGACATAATTGTATGTTTTAATTGTGAACATAGAGACCTACAAATTTCTAGTGTGTGTGGCTAACCCTTCTATTCTATCAATGTATAATTTAATTCCTGTGTTAAAACATTGTTAACAATCAGTTAGGTGAAACATTTTTTTATGTCATCTTAAAAAATGTTGTGAATACTGAATAGTATCAAAATAATCAAAATTTATATTTTCTCTTTCCTTTTCCTCTTTCCAGATATACCAATGAATAAGTTGGTTTAAGAAGGTTTTACTTGTCACACCTAGTGTTTTTTCTAAGATCTGGCGTCAGGATTTGTAAGTGAATGCCAGATTCATTTTCATTGTATGGTTTTCTTTTAAAAAAGTTTAGATTGTATTAGTCTCAATCCCCACATGAATTAAAATGCTTTAAATTTAAAAGCAAGGTTTGGGCATTTGTTCACTCTAGTGTTGGTACAAGTGTATTTGGTGACATTCACCATCTTGTAATTTATTTTTCGTTTGAGCGTGGCAACAGACAAAATGGATCTTTATATAAATGTCTCCAAAACTAAGATATTGGTTTTTGATAATGACAGATCAGGAAATGATTGTCAACTTAGTATAAATAGAAAACTGTTAGAACAAGTGAATTATTATGTGTAGCTGGACAGAATGCCCTATAAAAATGGAAGGATGGATGTTGAAATCGACAGACGGGTGAATGCATCTCGGAGAGTAGTTGGATGTATGTGGACTATTGCAAAGACTGAAGTAGTATTGAAAGAGGCAAAGATGGCAGTATATGAAAGTGTGTTAACACCAACATTGTTTTATGGATGTGAAGCATAGGTTTGTCGAAAGAAACACAAAAGCACGGTGAATGCAGTTGGAATGAGACATATAACAAATTTATGGGGAAAAACTCTTATGGACAGAGTCAGTAGTGAATGGGTGCTCAAGGAGTGCGGTTTGAAAGGGAATCCAATAGGTCAATGTGAAAGAAGTGTCTTCCGGTGGTTTGGGCATGTTGAGAGGATGAGTGGGATCGAGTGACGCACATATATGAAGGTAAAGTGTATGGATTAAAAGGAAGTGGTAGGCCATGTAAAACATGGCTAAATGTTGTAGTTGAATATGTGTAAAAGAGAAACATAGTTTTAAGAACAAAAGAGCATGTATGACTCTGTGTATGGATGTTGTTGAAGCGAAGAGAGTATGCAAGGATAGGGAAGTTTGGAGAAAGTTAGTGAGGATGGATTAAGTACGAAGTTGTTTTTTGAGCTATATCCACATTTGCTTGCCTACCTCCTAAGCAAATGGTGTGATTAGGTATATTTGTTTATGTATAATTTATTTTTATGTATGCATACACGTTTATTAGCAAGTTACTACAACTCTGTTGCAGGACTCGGAAAAATATGTTGAACGTCTGCTGGAGCTGTTCCACCAATTTAGCCTCCTGGTAAAACAAGCTTTCAATGATGACCCACGTTTCCTCACCGCTCGGGACAAGGCATACAAACATGTGGTAAACGACACACAGGTGTTTCGTTTGGAGCTTCCCAGCAAGCAGGTGATTTTAGAATATACAGTGATAATGTTGAATTCCTCAGAGACCTGCTTCAATGGTTGAATGGTCTAAGGCGCCACTCTCGCAATAAACAGGACTGCCGATTGACTGGGAGAAAATTGAAAATGGATTGTTACCACTCACTTCTCTGACCTATATTTCATTCTATTGGATATCATCAGGAGGGATTCTGAAATGCACAACGCAACTTCCTAAAAGAGGAAACAAAAAAAAAAGTTTCCTCTTTGAGGAAGTTGTGTTGTGTTTAGGTTTTCACAATCCCTCCTGATAATTTTTGGTAGACTGAAACTTAGGTTGCGGGATTGAGCGGTAATGATTGATTTTCCTCAATAGGCAGCCACTACTTTTTTGTCCAGTGTCAGCATTGTAAAGTATGAGCAGTGTTCGTCTTTTCATTCCAAAAGCTATACTGTGTTCGTTCCCTTTTATATGTTTCTAGCTATCTTTCCTAGGTACCTTATTCCAAATATAATAAAATGTACTGCATAAAGCGAATACAAAGTTTTCCTTAAAGGTATTACAATGTTAGAAATGTTGATTAATAGCTTTTTTTATTATGACCATTAACCATTGTTTCCTCGTGGCACTCCCAGATGGCAGGTCTCAAATCACAGCCAGAGTCCAAATGTCCCGAACTGTTGGCCAACTACTGTGATATGTTGCTCCGTAAGACTCCTCTCAGTAAGAAGCTCACTTCTGATGAGATTGAGAGTAAACTGCGAGACGTGCTCCTAGTTCTGAAATATGTTCAAAACAAGGATGTATTCATGAGGTATCACAAGGCTCACCTTACTCGTCGACTAATCCTGGATACCTCCGCAGACTCGGAGAAAGAGGAGAATATGGTCGAGTGGTGAGTTAAGCTTATCACCATTAGTTTAACTAGGTATTGGACCCACAAATCTTTGAACCCTTAAAGATATTCGAGATTAAAGGATTCGAGAAAATATCGTATTCAAGTTTCAAAGAAAACAAACAAAAAGACAACATCGTTTAAAAAAAAATTGAATTGGAATTTGTTTTAGAGCACTACTACTGCTATAATAATGGAAATTGATAAAAATAAAGAAAAATAAAAAATAAATTAATAAGTATAAATTTAATTAAAAAAGCCCACCAGGTAAAGAGGAAAAAATTTGTAAAGAATTCAATGCACAAAAGTGACATCTTTTATCTCCTATAGTAGAAATAGTCTAACACACATTTAAACACTAATTTTAACATAAATTGAGTAATATTTGGTATTGTTATTTTTAAAAAAAAGAAAAAAAGAGAGAATACACTTTACACCTCATGATTCATCACCAACTGTTTCTAACCTGTGGTCGGCTCAATTTAGTAAAATACCTCCATCTTCCTCTATCCTTTCACCACTCTTCCTCCTTTATTTTCTTCCATTAATCTCCTCTCACTTGAAAACTTTCTGTTATCTGCTCCTCCTCTCTCTTTCTTGGCCTCCCCTGAGGTCTTTTCCCCACATACTTCATTTCCAACATTTTCTTCGGCATCTTATTTTTTTCCCATCATCATTACATGCCCATAGCACCTCATTATTAAACACCTGAATTAGGGATGGATGGGAATGAATTTTTTATTTTGGGATGGGAACAGGACGGGAAATTAGTCAAAATATCGGGATTCAAGACGGGAAAGGGAAATTTTAAAATTACTCTTTAGAATAATCTTAGATTTAAAATATATTGATTTCCATTGAACTAATATGGTAAGACTTGTTAAAGTTATAATATTATTAAAACCCACTTCAGTGGTCGAAGGCATCACTCTCGCAATAGACTAGACTATCGATGACGGGGCCATCGGGGCCATGAGGATGATCTTCTTTGAGGCCGTGAAACTTCACAGACAGATTTATTGTCAATTTGAAATAAAGTCTGGATTAAAACATAAGCAACTAACATAGTTTTTTTTAAGTTTAAAAGTGTTTGGTGGTTTTATATTTGTAGCATAGCTTTTAAGATAGGATCAAAATGGTGAAGTTTCAAAATTGTCAAATTTGGAATTTTACTTTCAATTATAAGATGTAGGGAACAAATATTCAAAGTAAATTTGAAGTTTTCAAAGCTTTGCATACCCCTACATTTTGATATCCTTTGTGAACTGACAAATTATATTTATCTACTTACCTACTTCGTCCAACTTGCAGGTTGCGTGAAGTTGGCATGCCGGCAGACTATGTAAATAAACTAGCCAGAATGTTCCAAGATATAAAAGTAAGCGAAGATTTGAATCAACAGTTCAAGGAACAGTACCGAAGTACTAGAGGGAGCATAGCAGGTGAGTGTGACATGACAGCTGTTTAAGTGATCAGGGGATCAAAAATATTTAGGAGGGTTTTGGAATCTGACAGTACGTTCATATAAAGTAATGGTACATATTTAGATATATTTTCAGGTTTGTCGTTAAAACTAGAGATGTCACGATACCTATTTTACTCGATTCTGATTCTTAAGTTCAACCTCGATTTTTCGATTCTCGATTACGATTCTTGAACATTTCCTTTTTCATTATTTTTCCAAGCATTATTGTATGGAAAATCTATCATGCCTGATACCTTAATCCCCCTCCCCCC
>CABFWO010000503.1:29434-129722 GCA_902155825.1 Timema genevievae
CACCACCACCACCACCACCACCGCCACCTTTAATTGCTTCCATTCTTTTACTTTCACCTCACACACTTTCTGTTATCTGATATTTCCATTTCTCTCTTGATCTCCTTTGCGGTCTTTATCCTACATACTTCATCATCTCCAGCATTCTCTTTGACATCCTCTCCTTTTCTATCCTCATTACATGCCCATACCATCTCAGCCTTGCTTCCTCTACTATCATGTACTCCCTGTAACCCCACCCTTTCTTATATAATTTCATTTCTAGTCCTGTTTCTCCTCTTGACACCTAACATACTCCTCACAAACTTTACTCCCGTCGCCTCCTCTTTACTAGTGCCTCTTACATTCATTGTCGATGTTTCCTTTGTACATGTGACAATGGGTACATAATACGCCCTGTACAACACTCCCTTACACTTCAAGGGCACTTCTCTTCTCCATAGCAGGTCTTTTACACCCCTATAAGTCAACTCCACTTGCTGCCCTCACATTAGATCCTCTTTACACCCACCCTTCACCTCAATTATGCTTCTAAAATATTTTATGTTCTGTACTTTTCTTAACTCTACTCTATCTAACTTTATATCTTTACTAGGTCTTATCCTCTTCCTTGTCACTACCATCACTTCACACTTCGCCGTGCTAAATTTCATTCCACACTCTTTCACTTCCTCCTTTCAATCCTATCTTTTCCACCATGATATACATTTTAACTGAATATTATTATAAAGAAATAATGCCATAAAGTAGCTGTGTGCCCTATGGGGCTTGTTTACGACAGATCATTTAACTAAACTTGTGCCTTCAAAGTTAAAAACAACTTATTGTTAATGGTACCAAGTCTGTCACTCTTGTCTGTGTGTGAATAAGGCCAAGCAATATTGCTGACAAATTTTAGTACTTATTTGGGCTGTATGTATACAATAATTATGCTAATAGACTAAGAATGATAAAGGTAGAATTTCAGAGGAAATGTACCCACATTTGTATGTAGGTAGAGTGGGAAACCGTTTATGAAAAACCATTCTCATTACACTCGTCCAGGATTCATACCCCAATATCTCCGTTACTAGGAATCCAGTTCAATACAAAAGGGACACCTAAGACCACGGTGGGTACAGTTTTGTTATTCTCTGAGCCTCTTGTTTTATTTTAGTTCATATATTATAACACACTTGCTTTATATGGCTTAATCAATGTGGAAAGGATTAGGAGGATAGTTGTAGAAAAGTGCCTGCATTAGCTTGGAGAGGCACTGAAAAGCTACTCCTCAGTGCGCCCAACCATATAATGAGCAATCTAGTTTATTAAGAGCATGATGCTTTAAACCATGGAGCCACTTTTTTTTTTCAACCAGCTTTATATCATTTACTTTTTTCATTTTAATATAATATATTTAAAACTGACAAATAAAATATTAAATTTTGGTAGTTTTGAATGCCCTGTATCTACTCATAGAAAAAAAACTATAGTGCGAGATCGCATGCGAGCTATACCGACCGAGTGGCCACTGCCGTAAGTGTTAGCGATGGTAGTGCCAATATTTGTGGATAGCGGTATCATTTGGTCAGCTCAACGAATCTTCCGGCCATTAATCTCAGTTTTATAGACGGTAGTTGCTACTTATTATTCAAGTAGCTCCTCATCATTTGTCCTCACGAGGCTGAGTTGACCTTGTCCCAGACCATCTGCTTCACAGAACAATTCTGGAAGCACCAGAGATCAAACCTGAGACCTCTGGATCTGTAGCCATGAACTCTGACCATTATACCACAGAGGCAGTCGCTCATAGAAAGGAATTTTAAAATTCTCATCTCTAATCTTGTGTCAAACAGTAAAAAGAGACTAAAGATATACTTACAAATCAAACATTAGCGAATATTGCCTGTATACTAGGTTAGCGGCGTTGTGAAATATTGCAGCAGATGGAGCCATGACACCCATTTTATATGACTGCCGCAATTTGTAGGGGAATAACTCAACTTTGAGCATGATCGTTAAGTAGTGCTTCTAATGAAGCCCTACCACTTCTGACATTAGTTCATACTTCACTTCAGTCAAAAGTCTAGTCTTCATATCATGCAAAAGTTGATAGCGGTGCAAGTAATTTAAAGTTTGCTTTTAAAATGTGATCCTAAGCGATAAATAACAACTTCACAGACAATAACAATAATTAATAAGTATTTCGTATTCCTACCATACCTTCTTCCAAATACAACAAAATAACTCAAAAAGTGAAAAGAGGTATTCCTACAATAGTGATGAATTTGTCTATGCAACATAGAAGCTAATCAAATGTTTAGATCTTTCTCTTGATTTAATCCCTCCTTTACTATTATTATTCTGGTCAGAATGAAACCTAGGACAAGGGCTTAAGCTATAACGGTCAGTTTTCTTCACGAGGCAGCCATTAACTTTTTGTCCAGTGACAAAAGATGTAAAGTGTGAATTGTTTTCCTCTTTAAATTTTAAGTACCATAGTATTAATAAATCTCTTACCTCTCACCGATGCATTGTATAAACACGGTAAAGTACTGTATTGTAAATAAACATAGGTCGAATCCGAATCTTAAATTTTCTTTGGAATCTCGAATCTTTAAAAATGTACAATTTCAATTAAAGTACAAATATTTAAAATTTATTTTTATAAAGTTTGTTTAAGGCTTGGTGCCACTGACAAATATTTTGTTTCTCATGTCTATTACATAATAAACGACAAATATAACACTTTTTATGTACATTAATTACTGTTGCTACCTCCTTCCCTGCAGGCCTAACGTGTCAAGATGGCTTTCGGGGTAGGACAGGGACAACGGCAAAATATATGTGTGGGTTCGTAATTTATAGATGATGGCTTTGGTTTTTAGAGTTTATTACAGCATTACTAACTACTACAAAATGTGATGATACTGAACTGGTTTGGTAAGAAATGCTTAACCGATGGCCTGACTGACACACTTAGTGGTCCTATACGGATACGAACCCCGGTACCTTGGGCACGACAGTTGCCCTCCAGCATAAGTACCCGATGACCCAGTGCTCTATCCCACGCAGTCCCAAAACCGAGCAGTGACCTCTTATTATAGATAATATTTTGTCAGCCCCAATAGCTCTAAAACAGAACCATATATACTGCAAATTGGCCTAGTTGCCAAGAGCAATGCTGACAAACTGTTTTGAGCTGTCAGCTCTTTAGTCCTTTAGTTTACTGAGTAATCAAAACACGCTAACTAGACCAGTTCTGTCGCTTACAACTTTCAACACTCATAGAGTTAATTTAAACAAACACCCCAATTCAGGGCAGGATGATTGTCATATTAATTTTATTTTTTTTAGTGATTTTGTAACCCTCCCATCTTCACAAGTCTATATTATTCCTTTTACCAATTTGCTTTAAATTGTTATTTGGAGTCACATATCTTTGTAATCGCTTTTGAAATACTTTTTTAAGAGTTTTAGGAATCTTGAATATCTCTGATACCTTAGGATTTGATCGCTGCATCTCTAATTGTGATAAGAAAGGAAGTTAACCCGAAAATGTTAGATTAGACCATGATAAAAAAACCACTTCTCTCTTGTTTTCTTTACACACACATCACACTTTCATCACATGATCACTTCATAGCTACACACAATTTTAAATTTTGAAAAAAAAAAGGAAACATGGGGGTGAGTTTTAAGGAAATGCACCAGCATAAATTTACACAGAGGATGGGAGAAACTCCTTGCTTCCACACCTAACTTTCTTGGTAAAAACTAGAGGTCAGAAATTTGGGAATTTATCTAGCACTGAACAAATGATAATACAATTTATTCGAACCCCATAGTATATTATGTTTTATTTTTAGGCCAAAAATTATGTACATATGGCTCAGTTTTACCATTTCGAGATAAGTCAATGCTAAATTATCTATCAAATAATTCAGAAATTTAAATGCTTAATAACTTCTTAATTTATTTTTCTTTTGCTTGAGCCGATATTTATCTAGCGAACAATACTGTTTAGGGGTTATATCTAAGCTTAAGTAGTTAATTTATAACAAATGATGGAGTAAAAGTGGTCTTTGGTATCATTTCTTCAGTTAAATGGCATGAAATGTTGCTTTATAAATATTTTAATAGAAAAGCAAGTATAGACAACTCTTGGCATGCGAACGAATTCTGTTCTAAGACTGTTTTAAAACCATCTACTAAACATCGAATGGTCTATACAATACATTTTGTAATAGTGTATATATGAGCTATTGTTGTAAAATATAATCATATACAAAAAATGCGATGTTGTAGTTGTTAATTTTATTTAAAAACATAAAAGAGTTACAAAATCGAAACATTCTCAAAGTTTATTTAAATCTTAAAATTATGTTCACTGTACATTTGGCATTTTGTTTTAAAGTAACTTTATCTATTGGTGATTTTAATAAATTTTATACGAATCATGACATTTGTTTTAGCAAGTGTTCATAAACCGAGAGTTGTATATATTTTATAATTTCGAGCATGCTGTGAAAATGAGTATGTATGATCGATTGTCACCCTAATGTGATTTACATTATTATAGTTAAAATTCTGAAGCCATTCAAACAATAAACTACATCAAACCAATAATAATTTGGCAAAATTATGTAAATAATGTAACATAACGATAATGACCAATCTCGTTTGTAAATAAGTATTGTTTTGTGATTATATTAAATTATATTGAATCGTACTGTGTTGGAAATAAAATTACCTAAGGCGGCTGCCTCGGTCATTGGGGAAAGTATCAATCGCTGTCAGGCCACATGACATAATATATTACAATGTTCCCTTTCGCACTTCACCTACAATCACCCTTTGTCATGTCAATAAGAAAGAGGGTAACTAAAACTACAAAACTTCTTATCTTAAGGTAAAGAGGAAAGTTTGCTATTCTCAAATATCAGGTTGTGGTCCTATCAAAAAAACTATTGTATTTGTTAGAATGAATGAATCTAGAGCCCTTTTTCATTTAGCCTGGTCTCAGTTCTGCAAATATGTTTAAAAAGTAGTTTAAAATGAGTTAGTGTCACATTTTCACACAATTTTTTCTGTTAATAAAACTCAAACTATGGGTTTGTTAAGGAAAAAGAGACCTGTTGGAATATTTCAGCTTTATTTTGGCATGAACCATATTTTAAAATAACACATCATACATCAGAACTAAATATTGTGTTATAGCTGGACGTCTGGGGGGCAATTTGTTGTTTACCGAGGCGGCCCCCTTAAGCTGTGTGTTGTGTAATATTTTCGCTTGCAGGGTGGTTGATCAGGTAAAATATGGGAAAATTGTGTCCTTTATCGCTTATTTTGCAAACATTTTAAACTTTGATTATAATGAATAGAGTTTTTGAAGTTTTAAACATCCTTATGCTGTCATTATTCTAACCCAGGAGAATATGAATTTTTGAGCGAGGTTTTTTTTTTTATCCATAAAAGAATTAGTGGCCACCCTGGATGGTTAAAAAAAGCCAAGTGCCAAAATATTGATTTAATTTAATTTTTTTAAATTTTTGTATGTTCTTTAAATAACCAATAATGTAAGTTAAAATAAAATTTGTTACACCGATTGTTCTTGGTGGATTTTAATACTCATTACATAATTTGCCTTTCAGCACAAGGTTTGTTATATTATTATTTGTTGCATATTAATACAAGGTTTTGTTTTTTTATCATACTTTAAAATGAGTTTAAATTATTATTATTTTTATTGCAGTTTTATACAATAATAAACGAACGGGTTTATGACAATGTAACATTTCATTTGAATAATATGTTATTTCATTACTTTACTATAAAATATTGACCGGTAATTTATAGAGGGTGCATAACTTACCCTTTCATCCAACAAATTCACTTAATACCATTTTAAAAAACAGTTTCTGTCTCACATTGTTTATCACTATGACATAAGGGTGTATGAAGTCCACTCTTTCAATCAAAAGCAAAGTCAATTAAAATAATATGAGAGATTTTCGAAACTAAATCGAAGTTGTAAATTTAAGCATTAAATATAATTTACAAAATGTTATATTTCAAACATAATTATTTTTTCCAGCCTATGGTCTGGGTCTTTTTTTATTCAAGCCATATATTTTCCACTATCGCTTGCTAGGCCTGTTGAAGCTTCATATGCCTTATAATCTAACTTAAGACTAGGGTAGGTACAACATCCAGTCTCCTGCCATTAATTTATCAATATGAGAGGGTAGACCTACATTCCACCAATGATACATTTTTCAGCCATGCCTGGAATCGAACCCGGGTCTCTTAATTCACTAGACAGACACACTACCGACTTTGCTAGGGTGTCGGATTTCAAACATAACATATTTAGTCTTAAAATGATAAATTAAGCTACTATCACCAAAGGTAATTTAATTATAAAAACATATTTAACACTAATAATTTATAATGGAAATAACAGCAGAAAATGAAAAAAAAAGTGTTTTTAACTATACTTTTTTTTTTGGCCAAGCTTTATAACTGTCAAATACAGAATATTAGTTTCGAAGCGAACAAATATTTGAAGCTAAATCAAATTTTTCAAATCTTCGTACACCCCTACGAGGAGGTTAGGTTGAGACATTGATGAAGCCAAGTCAGGTGCAGACAGGAGTTTGGTCAGAAACAACACCAACGAGCGTGGAACAGGTTCTGGCCATTTGACTCCTAGCTTGGTGGTCTGGAAGTGTGAGGATTGGTGACGATAAGCTAAGTCATCATCAGCACCCATAGCCTCAGCTAGGGAAGGTTACCACCTAGAGGTCTACCTGAGGACTTATAAGCGGCAGCCGAGCTACTCAGGTGTAGGCCATGACAGGCTCAGTAAGACGGTGGCCAAAGCAAACAAAAACACAGGATAAAATAAAATTAAATGCAGGACATTAATAACAAGCTTTCTAACTTAACTTTGTTTGTTAAATATAAATTAAATACAAATATATATGAAACTTTAATTTTTACTAGCTTTTAAAACAGTGTCTACTCAACTTGAGCAATAAAATCCTCGACCTTTTCCCTGATCATTTTATAAAATTCCCCGACTAAAAAGTATGTCACATTCTTCTAACTCGCCCCCCCTCATTTTTCTACTAATATTTTGTTATGAACAATAATAAGTTTAAAAATTTAAGTAAACATGTGTTTTTTTTAAATTTGTATTAACATTGTTTACTAAGAATTAAAAATATATTACAGAGATACAAAAAACAAAAAAAAAACAAAAAAACGTTTGAATCACATTATAATTTACTGATTTAATGATTATTATATTTCATATTTTGATTAAAACATTTTCCCGAATTTTTATTATAATTTACCAAATTCCCGTTTTCCCCGATTTTCCTGGATGGTAGACACCCTGTTAAAATCAGAAAAGGTCAAAATTATTGGGAACACATATGAGTGATTGATTGTTCATTGATCCTTTGTCCCCTAATAATGAGCTTTTACACACACACACACACGCGCACACACACACGCGCACGCACACGCGCACACACACACACACACACACACAATATAGATTAAGCTGGTGAGGAGAAATGAGTACAGATAATATAACAACATTAAAATTATCCATTAGGTTTAATTTTTGTAGTTTCTGTACTTAATTTTATTCATTTAATCATTTCTTGATTTTGTAAATGAAACTAATTTACTACCTAATAAAGCAAATTTTTTTTATGAGCATTGTATTAAGGTTAGCTGTAACTATCTGAATTAATCAGATGACTCCTATGTTTACATATAAAAATAATTATATTTACCTCATAGTTGGTATTTGTGAGAATGTATCTTCTACGTTTAACAGCGGCTATGTGTGTCATGTATAAATGGTAGTATCATTCGGATGCTTGTCGAGTTAGTTATCTTACATATTTAATGAGATTGCAAAGTTTTATTTCTTGTTAAATATAAAGGCTTTAGATGAAATAAAAATATTGATCTATTTGTTGCAAACATGATAAGGAAAGGGTAAATAAAAGTGCCTTTAGTTGTGAGGATGATAATGGTGATATAGAATATTCAGATATAATGGTTCGAATGATTCTGTTGACAAAATTTAAAAAAATATTATAGCAAAATGTTCTGTATATAAATTACTTTAAAAATAATAATTCACAAACACCAAATGCATTTATTTTTAAGGTCTTTCTTTATATTTTAAATCAGATTATTCTAACTCAAAATGCGGTGAATTCGGCCTCGTGAGGCCATGTGAGGAGCTACTTGAATAAAGAAGTGGCTTTGGTCTATAAAAATAGGATTAACGGTCCGAGGGTTCGTTGTACTGATCACATAACATCTATCTGCAAATGTTGGCAATATCTTCGCCAATATGCAGGCCACTCTGTCGGTATGCCTCAATTGCGGGCTGACGCCATTAGTTTAAAAATAAAATTATAACTCGATACTAAATTACAGAAAATTTCAACAAGCCACCAGTTATATTTTATGAAATACCCAACTTTGATGTAAGCACTAGAGATTATAGACACACTTCGCTTTTCAAATACAACTGTCTGGTTATGCACAGTATCAAATAAAGTAGCACACAAGTGTGTTTCCAGGAGCTTTTGAAATCTTGTTGAAAAAAATTTATCTCAATATATATAGACTACTATATCTAAAACATTTTTTTAAATACTTTTATTTACTATAGTCAATACATCATAAGATATACAGAGAAGCCTGATACCGAGCTAGGCCACTTTAAAAGTAAATTAACAATTTGGTTAAGGGGTACAATTTAATAACCACCCCAATCTCATTTTATTGACATAGCATTTAAAATTTACAAAAAACATATCTCTCAAGTAAAACCTCTTTTAAAAAAAAATTATGGTATACTCAATTATTTTTATGTTCCAAACAATACTGCTTTATAAATTTAATATAACATTTTAAGTGAAACTACTTTTTCACCAAGCCAATAGTATACATTATAATAAATTAAAGAAAGTTTTATTACACTTTATTGTACCTTTTTCCATATATACATTATAGTCAAGTGTGTTATCAATATCTGAAAAATAGTTTGTTTTTTTGCTCTAAAAATGATTACTAAATCTCTCTCCAAAAACATAAGTCCAAACTAGTCTAGTAAAACAAATAAAAAAAAAAGAAAGCACAAAACACAATTGTTTAACAAACTATGAACTATGCGTTTAAATAATTTTAATCATCTGCTTCGGTGGCCACATGATCTAATGCGCTACTTGCATGCTAGACTAGACTGCAGATGATGGGGAGATCAAGGTTCAAATCTCGATCGGGTGTATTGTGGAAAGTTTTTCCAAAATGGTTTTCCACTCTCCCTCCATACAAATGCTGGTACCCTTCCTCTAAATATAATCTTCCTAATCCCTAAAACCATTAACGTAATTGGTACTTAAGTGTATAACCCTAATGGGTAGTAAGACGCCTTGTTAAAAAAAATTAATCTTAATTTTTCCCCACATTATTTCAGTTATATTTAAATTTTTTTCCATACTAGTTATATTTCATCTCCATTAACACACTAAAGTCTTTGAATACCACAACTAATTAATGTTAATATTTTGCAATTTTTATGAAAGTATCTGAATAAGTACGAAATGTCACAATAAAACATCACCTTAGTTCAAGGATAGCTGCCATCCCTTAATATAAATAAACAGTAAATATATTTAAAACAGTAAGAAATTATTAAAACTGACAAATAAAATAAAACTAAATTGACTATATTCCAGTTTACTTCAACTAGTTAAGGCTTGGTTGTATTCAGGCATAAAACATAACTAATAGTAAATATTGCACAACGCATAAAGTTGAACTTTATCTTGAACTTCAAAAATATCAGTCAGGCTAGTTCAGATATTTTCTGTTCTCCTTTGTACAAAAATGAACAAAATAAGTGTATGATTTAACAAACTCTTTAATTTCTTCGTGAGCACACCTTACATAGTATTGAGTGCTTTAGGAGAAAATAACTTTTCAAATAGTATATTAATTAAAAAAAAAAAAGTAAAAATAATCAAAGCTACTTTAAACTTGCATTATTTATTTGAGGTATTTAACGTGAACTTTCTCAAACAAATGATTTTATATGCACACAAGTATTTCTATAAACGAAAGTGAAAGGGCCACGTGAAAGGGCCTACCAATTTTGTCAGGAAAGGTATTTTCACATACCTTCCAACATTCCTTTACATGCCACAATCGACGGCTTTACTTTCCCTCCAAAGCAAGATTTGCTAAGGATTTTTATTGCCATCTTGGCTCGGTTTGAACCAACGAACATCAGTTCCTGAGGCGCGCACTTTAGCCCATGGCAGACTGATAAATTGTAAAAGTAATTATATTTTCATAAATAATGTAAAAAATAAAAATTCTGTAGACTTATTAGCAGCTATTTTTACAGGTAATATAAATCTAATTATTATAATAAAAATACTTCATCTGACATTTTTTTAGTATCATATCTTATCACCCTTTCAGGTTATATGCATACATACTAATTACACTGTGTTAGGGATTTTTTAAAGTTGAATTTAAAGAAAATACATTCAAATTTGCATAAAAAGAGTGGAAAATCATTTTGAAAAAAAGGTCAGTACAACTGACTTTGATTCAAACTCCAATCTCCTCCGTTATCGGCATTCTAGTCTTACTGCGAGAGTGAAGCCTTAGGCCATGTGGCTGTCAAAGTGGATATCTGACATCTTAACCTAAATCTACAATTTTCCCAAGCCCACTGTATTTATTATGTGTGCATGGCTGTTTTCAAAGTATTTAAATTTTATTTAGGCGTGAGATGATATTTGATAATTTAAAAAATCGGCTTAATGATCTTCCAAGTTACATATTAAGAGAGGTTTGTGATTTAAAAGACACAAATATTTTACACTATTACAACATTAAAAATAACTCTTTGTTTTGATTTGATGAGAGTAAAAGTGAGAACATTTATTCTGAAGAATTTTGGTAAATCCATTTAGAATTGTTAGTTAAGAAAAAAAAAATTGCATGTCCAGAGAATTAACAAATTGACACACAAAACAGTTGTGGTTCTGAGGTTTTTCTATAAAAATGTGAGTGCACGTATTTTTCCTTTCCACCTTTAGTTCCTATAATTTGACAAGGTTATCTGATGAGAATGTAAGGGGGGCTAAGATAAGTTTTGTGCCAGGTTCACAATCAATTTGATATAATCTAGCAAATAAAGTTCTCGTGTTTTTAAATGGAAACAATCAGAATAAACTTAATCGTTCCAATAACGTATTAACTGTCCAGGTAAGAGCTTTTATTATACAATAAGGGAAATGTGACATACATTTCTACCAGCCAATTGTAATGCGACTAGTGTTGTTGACACACCTATTTAGTATTTAATTTATTTGTTTATGGTGTGCCGACGACTTCTTCGGTGTAGTTTGTGTTTTACTAATTACTAAAATGTGGCCTTTTCTTAAACTTTATTTTGTAGCTGCAACAAGCTCCTTGAAGGAACAGGATTAGAGCAGAATGCAGGCGAGTGAAATGAGATTTCCGAGAAGCAGGATCGGTGTGACAAAATTTGACAGGATAAGAAATGAGAGAGTAAGAAGAATAGTAAAGGAAGAGACAGTTCAGGAGAGGATAGAGAAGGCACGACTAAGGTGGTATGGCCATGTGAGAGGAATGGAGAGGGAAAGTCAGGACAGGATAGAGAAGGCACGACTAAGGTGGTATGGCCATGTGAGAGGAACGGAGAGGGAAAGTCAGGACAGGATAGAGAAGGCACGACTAAGGTGGTATGGCCATGTGAGAGGAATGGAGAGGGAAAGGATGTTTGATATGGAGCTGGTGGGTAGGAGGCCAAGAGGAAGACCAAGGGACAGATGCCTGAAGGGAGTAGGGAGGAGTGTGGAGGAAAGAGGAGAGGTAGATGAAGCAGTGGAGAGACTTATGCTCCAAACAGACCCAGCCAGCGGCTGCAAGCTGTTCGTGATGATGATGATGAATAAGCTTCTATTGCAAGTACTTAAAGCCTAATCATCTCCCTAATTGCTAGAGTTTTCATGTTTCATTAAATTACTATCATACACTATGTTTATTTATGTTACATGAATATTAAGTTAACGTTCAGTTTATCATGTTCACAATATTAAACGTTTCCTTAAGAAATTAATGCTTTTTTTTTATTTAATGTATCACTAAGATTTTTATGTATTTTGCAAAACAAAATATTGATTGTATTATTATTTAAAACAGATAATTTCATTTATGGTAATAGATACCGATTGATGAAACATAGCAATTTAAATTATGCAAGCGGTAATTGATATTGAAATCAAAGTTTTGTTTAAAGGTGTATCTTAGTTCAACAATCAAATGGTAAAAAAGGGGGTGGGGAGGTGTTTGGTATTTAGTTAGACCCAAAACGCATAATTCGAACAGTTTATCAATTCATTGAAAGTCACGCCAGAAAGTAAATAAATCATCCTGTTAAACATACTGTTGTCACAGTATCAAATATATCTAATGCGAAGTAAGATTTATGTATGTTGAGTAAATTTTAGTATATAAAGCTAAAATATTCACAACAAATCAAGAGAGAATGAAAAGTCCAACATGACAGACGCAATGAAGCAACCAATGCCAAATGAGATAACAGTAAATATCCAATAGTGAAGATGAAGTATGCTAGAAACTTTTTTTATGTACAACCACAGATTAAAGATAGTATGTAGGCCTTAAAATACTTTTATTCAAATATATACAGTAACAGCGATCTTAAAAAACTTGTATTAGTGTCATTGGTTCGAGAATAAATTGTATTATATTCACCCAAGGGACAAGAACTATGAAGTTCATATCGATAAGTGTGTGTGTGTGTGTGTGTGAAGCTTTTAAACCTCGACTTTGTTTTAAAATAATTATCAGCTTCGACTTTGTTCAGAAAAATAAATAAAAAAATCCTGTTTTGGCAATTAAGAAGCTTTGACAATAAAAATATTGACAACTAAAATACTTCGATTATGTTCAATTACTGCCATTCTGAGCTTCTTTATACATTACAAATTAGTGTACATATGTACAATTGTTAATTGAGTTACATGTTGTGATATTATACAAACAATTTTGAAATAACGCATTTTATAAGGGATTTTAGTGCATAAGCTTAAATAAACAAGCATTAAATGTATTTTAGAGCATAAACCAATTAACCAAAAATAGAAATTCTACTTTTCATTCGGCTACAAGCATATTTCATATAATTGACTCGAGTTTGCTTCAAATTAAAAATGTGGACTTAGAACAGCCTTATTCAGTGCCGGATTAAGGTCTTTGGGGGCCCTGAGGCTAATGAAGAATTTGAGGCCCTATTTACTTATGCCATGTAACATCCCCAAGGTTTTATAGAACAGGCAGTTAAAAGTGTATATAAAAAATAAGCATTTGATTATCATATTTTGAGTAGGGCCAATATTTTGAATTTTAAATCTTAGCAAACACAAACTTTAAATCAATATTATAGTTACAATCAAACAAAAATGTACACAAGTAAGCATAGGTTACAAGTAGAAATGTCAATTTAAGATGTATTTTTCCTTATCTTAATATTTTCTAATGTATGCATGCACAACATCGTCAAGTGACAACTGTCTTGTAATATGTTTTAATGACTGTTAAGTCTTGGTTCAAGCATTGTTGACCATAATTTATTTTTAATTAAGGTAAGTTTTGAAAGAGAACGCTCTGCTTCACAGTTTGTTAGAGGAATTACCAAACACAATTTAAAAACAGTATTACATTTGGAAAAACATCAATCAAATTATTATCATACCTATATTTAGCAATGTCTTGGCAACTGACTACATCAACACTCTTGATAAAGTCAAAGAACTGTGACATTTCTAGTTTTAAAGATTCATCAAGATCCTCATTGTGAAAAATTGAAACAGTTATTAAACAAAATTTCATCCATAGTATTTGAGGTTTTGCAATAAATTAAAAAGTAAAATTGTGCAATAAACTAGAAATTGAAATTGTGAATGAAAATTTTGGTAAGACTATAGGCGATTATTAAGTCCACTGTATAACTTATCAACTTAAAAAAAAAGTATTTCAAGTTGCAAAAGACCATTGGATGGTTAAGGAGCCGGGGCCCCTTAACTAGCGGGAGCCCGGGGCTGCCCTCCACCCCCCCTAATCCGGCACAGTCCGTATCAATAATTATTACTAAGATTAGAGCAATTTTATAATCATTTTTCAGATCAACTGCACAAGTTGATCAATAACACTAATAAAGGTGATGTTATATTGACATGTTACCAATATTTACACAAAATATTCCCAAAGTTATAATTTTCTTTGCCCTTTGTAGGGAACTTCACATGTGCTCCGTAAAGACATTCTAAACTAATTCAGTAAACTTTGTTGTACTACTTAGTAATCTTTTTAATATTAAACAATTAATATGTGATCCTTTATTTGATGTATGTTAGTTTGTTTTCTAAAAATCATATCAATAATAATGTTTATTTTACCTGTTAATTATTAACTTGCACACATACATAATAAATATAGTACCAAGGTCATAAACTAGTTAACTATTCTTCTATCACGAAAAAAATAAACAATGATATATGAAAACCAAATACTTTAATTAATAATAGTAATTCAGAATAAATAAAAAAATAACTAAGATTATAATCTATATAGGCCGATTACCCATTTAAATATTCTAATTCACGCATAAAAAATAGCTAAACAATATCAGTCATTAAAAATAATATTTCACTACAAAATAATCAATACAATTACACAATTACAGTAAAAAGATACAAAAATCACCATTTATTTAATGTACATAACTTTCACACACATAATTTCTATTATTTTTATCAGATGCTAGTATTTCTTGCAAAGTTATATCTTACTACATCTTAAGTACCAGTATATTGTATCTACATTAATGCACAACTTTTCACAAAAATAAAGACACCTAAAGGCTGATGTAATGCGAAATTGAAAGGACGAGAAAGTGAAGTCTAGACACTTAAAGACTTGCAGTCACAAAAAAATTGTTTAAAATCTTTTTAAAGAAAACCCTTTTTCACTTTTTAAGGTATATTTTGCTATGCAATAAAATTTCTCTTAACAGACATCTCTGAACAGAAGATTCATCTTTATAACAGACAGTTTAAATTTCCCCAGCAAAATAACATTGGTTCTTATAATGAAACAACTTCCCAATAACGGACGCAGACACTGCTAGACATGCATATTTATGCATAACAATCTCTTAACAGCTGACAAAAATTGAGAACATCAGTTCCTAGAGCTTCAATATTTTACTATAAAAATGTTATTGTCTTGTGGGATGTAGAGAAAGTTTCTAAAATAGCCTACATAGTAATGAGTACAGTATTTCAAGGTCGTAACTCCTTCCTCTTCCAAGCTTTCAACAGGGGTTGTTCCATTAGTTTAATTTGTGCTCATTCACAGTACCTACAGTACAGAAGGCATACTGATCACATTTCATTTCCGGAATGTTCTGTGTATAGTGCAATCTGTACAGTAAACTATTTATTCAACAATACTGCACAATGCAGTAAATAGCATGATGTAGTTAATATCTGCAGTGTAGAGGTTCATATAGATTAAACTGTGTTCAAGCACGCTTTAAAAAAAATGATATTGTTTCTAATTACATACATTTCTTAGTAACGGAAATTTGTTTGATCCTGGAAAATGTTCACTATTAAGAGATTTCACTGTATTCGAAAGAAGGTGCTGCAGCAGCAGTGGTGCTCAGTATTTTTCTCTTAAGATCTACTTTTAGTATACATTAGTGTTAAAAAAATTAAAGCATTTCTTGTACTATAATCACTTGGGTTGGTAGCATAATGGATTTTGATAGAAAACAATTGGAAAACTATTATCAAATCATAATTATCCATGTTTTATTTTGACATCCATTACTGTTTCTAGCCAGTGGCCTTGGTCAATTTTTTATTCAAGTCATATATTTTCCACTACTGGTCTGTCATAGCTTCATATGCCTTGTAATCTAACTTAAGACTAGGAGAGGCACAACATCCAGTCCCCAGCCGTTAATTCATCATTGTAAAAGGGTAAAACCCCACACTTTACCAATGATATATTTTTTGGCCATGCCAGGAATCAAACCCGGACTCTTAACTCAGTTGACAGACACGCTACTTACTGAGCTAAGGTATCTGATCGTATCCATATTATTTACATAGTTTAATAGATTAAACATGAATCCAAATGCTCATCTGTTAAGCTGGTGCAGTATTTAGATTCAAACACTTTCATTTGTGAGAATGCTGCTTCAGACAAATTGACCCAAAATAAATGTGAAAATTTGTAGCAAATTTTTGCGAACTTGCCGATACATACTTCCAAAAATTTTCCTCAGAAGTTCTTGATTTAATATCGGTCATTTTATAGTTGAATTATTTGTTTACAGTGTTTTAATAACCATTTTAAATAAAGGTAAAAGTTTTTCTGCAGTTGTCTGTGGCAAATGGGTAACTTATAAATAAAATCACACCATTGTGTTTTTTGAGGTCCTGGAAACGCCCTTCAAACCCCGCATTAATACATTTAATTTCATCTGTGTATCTATTTGGGTCGTAATTTGTATAACTTGTTAAATGTGCCGTCACATTTAGAAAATAAGCAAAATTCTTATTTTCAAGCTTTAATATGAGCTTGACCTTCTGTTTAAAGCATTTTATGGAACTTATCATTTGAAAAATCAACTTTTCCTTACCTTGTGGGTCAACATTTAAATTATTAAGTTTGAAATATAATCCTCCGATTGCTTGAATTCTTCAACTCTAGAAACAAGAACTGCCTTGACTTTTAAGTTGTGCAAGCTGTTACTATTTCCCAAATTAATTCATTTCGCTGAGTACTTAAGTAAACAAAATCTTTTAATATAGTCATTGAAGATCACTACGCGATTAACCTTATAGGCACCACTCAGGTATAGGAATGGTGGATATAAACACGGAAACAAACACAATATGGCTTTTATAATTAAAAGAAGAACAAAGTTCACACTTTACATTGCTGCCACTGGACAAAGTGGTAATGGCGATGGCTGCCTCTTGAAGAAAATCTATAGTTATCATCCAATCCCTTAACCTAGGTTTCATTCTAACGAAACTCATTGGGAAGAGGTGTGATATGTTTAGTATAAGGAAACCAAAAATCACAAAAGGAATGGATAGTAAAAAATGACAACACGCAGAATAAACGTACCTTATTTTATGTGTACAATTATGTGTTCAAACAGTAAAAAAAGATTTTCCCTTAAAGTGTTACTACCTATGTAATCACATGCTTCAGTGGCTGCATGGTCCAAGACAACCTTCTCATTAGATTAGACTTCTCCTGAGAGGGAGATTGGGGTTTGAGTCCCGGTCAGGTGTATCAAGGGTGGTTTTTCCAAAATGGTTTTCCACTCTCCTTCCACACAAACGCAGACACATTTCTTCTAAATTCCAGCTTTATCATCCCTAGCTCATTAGCGTAATTAATAAATATATGTATAGCTTGAACAGGCAGTAAGATGCTGTGCTAAAATTAAAAAAAAAAAAAAAAANAAAATGGAATCTCCACATAATATTTTTATTTTGTCACATCTTAGAGTCTGTTCGGGGTTATACAGATATTATGTTAATTAGGCAAATAGAATAGAAATGGAGAAGGTAGAAATGTAGCGGAAATGTTTCCACGTTTATGTGGAGGAATAGTGGGGAATAATTTAAGAAAAATCTCCCTAAGTATACCCTATAGGGATTCAAACCCAGATCTCCCCCATCATTAACCATCCAGTCTTAACTCAAGAGTGAGGCGCATTCATATGCCTGCAAAGCTCCTGTGTTTGAGGACATCACTTTTAGGTCCAGTTTTATATTTTGGTTTCTATATACTGTGTTTTTTCAAATAAGCCTCATAGTGCAAAAAGTCTCAATTTACCTATTTAACCATGGCTCAAATAAGGTCAAGTCTCATAGAGCATATGTGGAGTTTTAACATGGCAATCCCACAACAAAGATGTGAACAACTACCGCGTTCAAATAACACACCACTTCATTGAAACTTACAAATTCCCTCATCCTACTCGCATTGTTTCTTTAAAAAATACTCGAGTTAGGTCAAGCTAAGAGTAGTTTTTTACTATGAAGTTACTTTTCAATAACAACTTTAATGACGAATTGAAAACCCACAAGTGTCACATGAATCGAGTAACTATTCAAAATGCCAAGAAACAACATCAAAGAAAGACATAGTTTTACAATCAGGAAGAAATCTTAACAATCTTACTGTCATGTCCCATGGATTAAACATCTGATAACAATTTTCTAATGAAGACTGGTCTTATATAAAACAATATATATATTAAAAAGCAATATAAATAACACATTAAGAAGACATAAGGTAGGCAGTTTCACAAAAAAACCTATAGATATTTATATAAAAAAAGTCAAATATCATGTCAAATTGAAAAGTTTAGCTGGCAGACATATGTAGAAACATGATTCCTGTGTCCAAATGTCATTTTTAAACTATATTTAATTTAAATGAAGACATATCTCTGTGCACAGCTACATCAATACCAAATATGATTTCAATCAATTATGATATCCAAGACTATACAGTCTGAAGAGCAGAAATGTCGCTCGAGGTGAAACAACAAATTAGGCTTGCTATAAAAATCGCAGCACATAGCCAGAAAGGAAAGTTTATATGTTACGTTAAGTGAATAATAATCACATACACACAAACACACAAGGTTATTTTAAGTTATATGAACATTATGTTGATCATGCGTGATCCTGACATTATTAGTGAAGTTCATATGAAAAAAGTTTGTTCAGGAAGGATTTAATTAATATATGAACAAATATGCCATCAACCTGATTTAAAGTGTGGAAGAGAAAAATATTTCCTATATCAGCCATACCAATCAATCATAACTATTTATTTACCCCTTATCCAGTAAATATAAATCTAAATATATATTTTTCATTGTAAGGTTATACTTAGAGGTGTGCGAGTTCTTGAATATTTGAATCGAGTTTAAGTAGTTATTGGAACTCAAAGATTAAAAAAAAAAAAAAAGGAAAAAAAAAGAAAAAAAAAGAAAAAAAAAAAAAAAAGAAACCAGAATTTTCAATTTTATCTAAAACAAAATTTTCTATATTAATAAACTTTTAATAGATTTATATATTTTTCCACTTTTTTTCTAATATCACCATGGTTTGTCGGCCTGACATTTTTGGCCTTCTATTGGTGTTAGCTGATATGTAACCGACTGGCTCGATGAGATTAAATGACTATAATAATAATGATTGTGGGGCCAATAGAAGTATTAAACATAACTTAAGACTAATTAACAATACCATGGTGACCACCGGAACAATAGCCCTTCAAGAGAAATACCTATAAAATCGCCGGGAATCGAGCCCAGGACCTCTAGATTAAGCAGGAGTGCTGACCACTAGACCAAGAGGCCGGTAATTTTAAGATATAATTTCATAGCAATATTTCCTTTTGTCCGATTTAAAAAAAGTCAATATTAAAAATTTATTTTTGTGGTTATGGTTATGTTATGGTTATAGCTATTAAAAATATTCAACTAAAAATATTTTTTTTTACAAATATTCAACTAAAAATATTTTTTTTTGCAAATATTGCTTTATATTATTTCGAACTTGAAAAAAGTGACACCTAAAGTGAAAAATGCCTAACTCACACACCCCTTGTGTGATACAAAGAATATAATGGCAGATAATATTTATTAACAAAAGCAACATACAGGTGGAAACGCTTGAGTCCGGCATTCTGTGGCCCAACACGTTTTGAATCTGCTACCATTTAGGCGCGGCCACCATGATGGTGATATTAACAGTACAAAGGCGCCAAAGTTGTTTACATTTGCAGCCGAGTGTTTTGGTTAGAATTCTGGCTGTATTTTAACCCAAGATACCAAGAGTTGTGAAAGGTGGTGTATTATTTCCTGTTTTAAGCTTGTTACCCATGTGGAGTGAAATGGCAAACCTAGGGGATGGGCATAAGGGGTATTTAGAGAGTTCTTAGGATTCAAATTATGTGGTCCCAGAGGTTCCGAACTAATGGGTTTCAACCTGTACTATAAAATAGGTGCATGGGCGTGCCTTGTTGGGGGGAGAGATTTCACTAATTTGTTTGAATATGTTACTCGCAAGATTTCAATTACTTCACACATGTATTGTATGACATTTTATTTATGTTGACAGTAGCTCTGCCAAGTGCAAGATTATTCTTTACTTAAATCCATTACTGTTTCCAGCCTGTGGCCCAGGTTAGTTTTTTATTAAAGTCATATATTTTCCTCTATCTGCTTGCTAGGCCTGTCGTAGCTTCATATACCTTTATAATCTATCTTAAGACTAGGACAGGCACAACGTCCAGTCCCCGGCCGTTAATTCATCACTGTGAAAGGGTGAACTCACATTTCACCAATGATAAATTTTTCGGCCATGTCGGGAATTGAACCTGGAACCCTTAACTCAGTAAAAAGACATGCTACCAAAGGCGTCGGATTGCAAGATTTTTCTATGTCACCTTAAACCATACTTGAGAAACAGTTTGTCTCAAACATAACTACAGTAAAACCTTGGATTGCGAGTAACTTGGTCTGCGAGTGTTTTGTAAGACGAGCAAAAATTTTCAATAAATTTTAACTTGATAAACGAGCGATATCTTGCAATACGAGTAGTACTACGGTTACGCTTTGTCTGCCGAGCAGTGTCATTGGATAGGTTCTTTATTCAAGTAGCACAAAAAGAAAAATATTTGAGTGAGCCAACATATAGCAGTGATTCCGTTAGTGACAGTGAAAGTCGACCTAAACTATAAACCACCTCCTCCTCTCCTCTCTCTCGTCCACCTCACACCAGCCACCATTAAATTTAATAAATAAATTTGATTACAGTACAGTTACATTTAAATAACGAAAAAAAGGTATTAATCATTTTTAAATTAAATATTTTTGGGTTGTGGGACGAATCATCTGAGTTTCCATTATTTCTTATGGGGGAAATTCACTTTGATTTACGAGTGCTTTGTATTACGAACACGTTTAGGAAACGAATTATGCTCGCAATCCAAGGTGTTACTGTAATAGTTTGGCTGTGTCACTGATGTAAAGATGTTTCGGACAAGATCAGAATTTATTATATTATTTAAACAAGTGTATGTGCAGTTATTGAACAAGAAAGCCAATTTTTGGCGAAGTCAATGTCCACTTAAATAAAGTGTTAACTATTCACAAAATGAATAGCCCTTTTCTAAATAGGCCAATGGATATACTTTTTACAATATATTTAACAAATTACCGAATAAATTGGTCGGACCTATTTGAATCAAGGATGCAATGAAAATATTAGATTATACTCAAATTATTTTACACAATTAGTGAAGGAAGAATAAATAATTACGACCCCCCTCCCAACAAAGTTGGAAAGTCAGGCACATCCATGAATAGGTGAAAAGTTGTAACAAAAGATAAATATATATATATCTTCGACAAACACGTTCAACTTTTAAAATGTGTTACTTTAAAATAAAGTTTTTTTTATAATCATCATTTGGGTGTTAGAGTAACAATTCAAGCTCCTCTTCTTATGACCGACCACTACTATTCAATAGAACGGAGGTGAGAGGGGTGGCGTTTTGCGACAAGATTTTACATTACAAAGATTTAAAAAACTTAACTCATTTTAAAAATATGAACAAACATTTTTTACCTTTGAAATATTGCTAAACTATACTTCCAACTTACTTCCATTGAATATCCTGATACTAAACAGAGCAGTTAAGTTAAGAGGAAATGTGCCAGCATATACATGAAGAGAGAATGAAAAAAAAAAAAAACCCCAACAAAACATCTAGCTGGGCTTTGGGCTATGTTAAACCATACCCTTCAAGGTAAAAATCAGGATTAAAAATTACTTCTCCGACCCACCAGTCCAACTCCTTGATACATTTAATATTCTCTCTTTTATTTCTACTTGCAGGTATTCCCACAAACTTTAAACATCATGTGACAGTGAGAGAAGCATGCAAGTTGTCGAGTTGGCGTCCTGTGGTGGTTACCCAACATTACGAGGGAATGACAACTACGAAACTCAGTTCTCTGGGCAACGGGTCTGCGGTATCCTCAACTTTGAAGTCTTGCTGGCGGCCGACTCCTCGCACACGTGCACCACGATTCTCGGCTGACTCCCGGAGGGGGGATGGAGCTCGTGGGTCTCACCTGTGACCACACAAAATACAACTCCTCAATCCTCCATCATTAGCGCTAAACAAGGCAAACTTTAAGACACTATAATACAGACAAACTTGGTAGTAACGATCATCAGGACACTGAACAAAAACCATTACCAGTACTCACCATATTAATTATTATTATTAGCACCACGTCTTGCTACCCGTTCGGGTTATACGCACTTACTCTAATGTGTAATGGTAGGGTGATTGTGAGATGAAATGGAGGACCTACAGTTTAATGTGGGATCCGAACCACGGTCATATTAATTAATTGATAAAAAGATAATATCTTTGAAAAACTAAACAAATATTAGCGAGATAAAAATGATTTAATTACATGACTACATATTATTTGTATCAATTTGTTTGAATAAACTACAATACATTTAATTTTAAACACACTTTTTTGTTTGTGATTTTAAATAGATTCTTTTGTTAGTAGACATGTTTTTAATGGAAGTATTCGTTTATAACTGGTTTTACAGTCATGTTAGTGTTTGGGCAAAGTAAAGGGAGTAAGGCTGAAGGCTATACACTGGAGAGGTAGGTCGAGTGGGGGGGTAAATCTGCAAGGTCGAGGTAAGATCACAAACCGGTCCATAGTCTGATGCGGGTGGTAATAAAAGCTTAGTCAAATCTTTAATTTTTTGTCTATTTCAAGATTTAAGTATATGACCACCCAAGAAATTAAAAATGCATAGTAACTACAATTTGTATAGTACCTATATCTGTATAGTATGCTAGTTATAAAAGTGAGCAATTGTATGGGCATAGGTATAAAATAAAATAGCTATGGATTTTTTATCATTACAACTGTGATTTCATTTCCTTCGTGCTAGATACAACCAAATTTGACTGTACATTTTATTTAAGAATGTCGAGAGATGTTCTTGATAATGGCTACCATTTAAATAATCAAGACTTTATCTTCAACAATTTTTGATAGCTCGATTATAAACTGTCAAATACCAGTAAATGAAATTTATGGCATTCAAACAAAACAATGATATTCAAATCTGGGTAATTTTTCATTGTGACCGTTATTAGTTATTTCCTGTTTCACTTTATGCTAATGAAGTTTGTGAGAAGTATGTTAGCTTTCACAAGGAAAAACAAGATTAGGTTATCTGGGAAAGAGTTGGGGTACAGAGAGTACATGAGATAGTAGAGTAAGCCAAAGTGAATGACGGAGAAGTATGCAGAAAAATATCGCAAGGGAGACCAAGAAAGAGATGGGAGTAGCAGATAACAGAAAGTCTGCAAATGAAAGAAAAATGAAATCGATTAAAGGATGAAGAATGGTGGAAGAATTAGAGGAAAAGGCATTTTACTTAACTGATCCAACCACAAGCTGAAAACAGATGTTGATGGTGATTATTATGTTTCACCTTTAGAACTATCAAACTTTAAATGTACTCAACAAAACCTTTGTGTAAATCAATCACGGCCGTTTTGTTAAATATTTGTTTTTGTTGTAATTATTAGGAAATCAAAATTGGAAAATACAAAAAAATGATAGGGATTTTGATACCTTAAAATATTTTTGTCCTAAGGTCCCTTTTCATTGACAAATATCATAAATTGGCATGATGTGATAAAAGCTAGAATTTATTGAAATTAGAGGTGTTAGAGTATGCATTTTTCAGTTGGAGTCAAAACAAGATTTTGAGAGTTGGAGTAAAACAGAGGAGTATTTGTACCACAAATATATCTATAATAGATCCATGACCCGGCAAACGTTGTTTAGGGGTTGGTGATAAAAGGGTAAAAATTTAGGGTTGTATGTATTTTTTAATGCGACATAATAAAAAAAATAAAGAAATTAAAAAAATGTCTAAAAATTAAAGAAAAATGTTAAGGGTGGACAACCCTTATCACTAAGGGGTATGAAAAATAGATGTTGGCCGATTCTCAGACCTACTCAATATGCTCACAAAATTTCATGAGAATCGGTCAAGCCGTTTCGGAGGAGTACGGGAACGAACATTGTGACACGAGAATTTTATATATAAGAGAATAGATCCATGTATAATCCATAAACCCAAACATACTTGTTTAAGAATGAATTTATTTTTTGGTGAAAAAATTTATGATAAGTAACACAAATTCAGATTTTCAAATAAATGTAATATAGTTGTGAATGTTATATTTTTTAGGTGAGACAAAAGGAAATAGTGAAGGAATATTTGTTATTTTAAAATTGAATGAAATTAATTAAACTTGAATTTTTCGTGATAAAATCGAAAATTTCAAGTACTTGCAAACCCCCAACTTAAATTAATAATAAAAAAAAAACACATTCAAGCCGGTTAAAAACTTGTCACTTTTTTAAGTGCGTAAGTTACATTAATCAAGAATGAGTTGTCTGACCTGGCGTGAGGTTTGCTATCGCTGCCAATAAGTCGTAGTTTACCAGGGGCTCCCCCTCATCCCGGGGTTCCCAGCCAACAGGCGGAGACGCGGGTGGTGAAATGAGGAACTGTTTTGTAAGTGCTGGAGGCTGCAAGTGCTGATCTTCCAGATCGATAGGAGAGACAGGCTGAGGAAGAAGAGTGTTACATACAGAATGAATGGTTTATTAATAGGTCAAGCAACATTTTAAAGAGACAGCATCAATATTCACCCGGATTGTTTCGGAAAACTAAGTAGGCTACAGTAAAACCCCGGTGGTCTGAAATGTCTGATAATCTGAACATTTAAAAGGAATTAATAACATTAAGCACAAACATAAGAAATGGGCCTTTGATGTGAATATATAATATATCTCTTTAAGTTAAGGAAAAACTTTTTTTGGTTTTTAAGGTACATTTTGCTATATCTGGTCTGACACCTTAGCTCAAATGGTAGCGTGTCTGTGTGTACTGAGCTAAGAGTCCCAAGTTCGATTCCTGGCATTGCTGAAAAATTTATTAGTGATGAAATGTGGGTTTCCCCTTTTCGTGATGAATTAACAACTGGGTGTTGTGTCTGTTCTAGATTTAAGTTAGTTTATAAGTCATGTGCTGATGTAATCATTCGATTCAGAAAGTGCATGTCAAATGTCTTAAATAAATGGGGAAAAAAAGTAGGCCTATCTGAAAGAAGGCAGGAAAGATGGATTGAAACATATAAAGGAACAAATAAAATGTGGCTTTCAAAATGAAAAGAAGAACACAGTTCACACTTTACATTGATGCCACTGGACAGTGAGGTAATGACTGCCTCATTTTTAATTTTGTTTTTTAGCAACACGTCTTACTACCTCCTTAGGTTATTAATTCCTTTTACATGTTCCTATCAAAGTGTCCTATCACTCTATACTAATTTCTTTCTCACCCTTTTGTTATGTTGGTTTCTTCTTTTAGGAGATTGGGCGGTAACAATTGATTTTCTTCGAGAGGTAGACATGACCTCTTTGTCCAATAACAGCAATGTAAAGTATGAACTGTGTTCTTTAATCTTTTCACTGTGAAAGCCATTTTGGGTTTGTTCCTTTTGTGTGTTTCTATCTATCTTTTAAAATTATAAAATTCACTCCAGACAGTCGAACCCAAATCTCTCCACACAATAGATATTAAATGCTCCAAATATCAATTATTTTATTATGTAGACTAGTGTTTTTGAGCCTGAAACACTTATCAATGGTGGTGATCACGAAATGTGAGTTTACCTGAGCAAAATAACAGTTCATTACAGTTTCTCCATATTTGGTTTGGTGCAGATGTATTCTTGCCTTGGCCGCTGCAGCCGGGCACTTAAAATTCACCCTCATTCGTCTGAAGCTGCGAAAAAATTGGAATGACGACGCTTCTCCAAACTGATTAAATAGTACTTCTAGATTTTTCTGAAAGGGAAAAATAATAATACAAATTAAATTTCTTAAATCATAATTTTTTTTTTTTAACTAACATTAATAGGCATAGAAATATATTTTTAAAATTAATGGTAGGTCAGTTTATATTCTGTAGGGGCTTACCTAAAGAATCTGGTAGTGAAATCTTATTTTAAAATGTATTTTTGTGTCTAATTGGCCTAAGCTTTATCTCAAATAAGGGTGTGTGAAGCTTCTAAACTTCAATCTGGCTTTGAAACAAATGTTAGCTTCAACTTTGCTTCTGAAAACAATTCCAACTTCGACCATTACGAAGCTTTGGCAATCGAGATTTTGAGAGCTAAAATACTTCATTTATCACTAGTCAGGCCCATTCTGAGCTGTTATAAACACATTACAAATTAATTAATATCCAAATGAAAACAAACTGAATTGACAGTTGTAAGTTGAGCTAACAAGCAATGTATCATATTAAAACAAAATATTACAAACATTTGTACAATAAAACAATTTCAACAATTTCACGCCAATACTAGGATGTTTCTTTTTATAAGCCAAATAAAGAATCAATCAAGTCATTTTAGTACTAAAAGTTATGTATACATAACCAGAATACAGTACCGGTATCATAAAACAACTAACAAAAAATATTCAAGCTTAGATTCGGTTTTGAAAATATTTCATATATTCAATTAAAGTTCGCTTTAAATTGGAAAAATGGACTTCACACACCCTTAAGCTCAATCATGATTAAAGCTAGGTTGACACGATCAAAGTATGTTAGGACCAAGTACACTTGGACAGTTTGAAGCTGGGTTGACAGGACCAAAGTATGTTAGGACCAAGTACACTTGGACAGTTTAAAGCTGGGTTGACAGGATCAAAGTATGTTAGGACCAAGTACACTTGGACAGTTTAAAGCTGGGTTGACAGGATCAAAGTATGTTAGGACCAAGCACACTTGGACAGTTTGAAGCTGGGTTGAGACAGAATAAAAGTATGCTCAGACCAAGTTATTTAAAGTGTAGTTTCCTTGTTATGAGTGCACTCATACTATTTTCCCACGTAATATTTTATGTGTAGGCCTACCTTCACTTACCACCATATTCAAACGCTAGTCGGTCTAAGTACACTTAAATGAAGGTTGATTAATGCCCAAGTATACTTTGATTGGATGATGTCGTCTGAGTGTTCAAGTGCATTCAGTTTGAGCATACTCTGGCCAAGTCAACTCAGAACTCAGATTTAGAAAAATGCTCTACGGTAATAAAAAAGAAGTCTCCAGCATAGTTTCCCAAACTATTGTCTAACAGCATATTCCTTGGATCAGCTCTTCATAAAGAAAAAAAAACAAAACAACAAATACCCGTCATCTTGTAAAGCCTAACTCTTGTTCCAAATTGGAATAAAACCTCAATGTTTGGCTAAACAAAGCTGCAACAGGGAGCATAGCCTACAAAGTTTATTAAAGTTCACGACCTCATAAAAATCTTCATTGATTTTACTTTCAGATTCCACCTACTATGATAAAAAAAATTGTAATGATTAATAAAACTTGGTGGGACATTACATAGGTACTCCCTGAAATCCTTGGTGTACCCCTAGGATATGCTTACCACACTTTGGGAAACACTGGAATATATTAGTGATATTATAAAGGTTTTAAAGGTGTGGCAACACAAAATTGGCTATCGGCAACAGAAACATGAAACAAAAAAGGCCTGGTGACTTTTTAGCTCCAGTGAAAGTTTTATTTTTTAAATATAATAACTTTATACTAAAGATATGAGTAAACCTATCGTTAACATTAATGCAAGTGGACAAAACTAAGATACTTAAACAGCTTAACAAAATTGTGTTGAGAAAAGGTATGTCCCGAACCATGTCGCACATAGTTAATTATTTAGAATGCTCCTCTTCTGAGAGCTATCTCAAGTGAGATTTAACCCCACTCCCCCATTTTGCAACTAACCATGTATGCTCATGAGGTTCCTATGGGGGTAAATTGGAGGAAAACGTGAAACCATTTCTATATAATATAGTTTAACACTAGTGAACTTTGGTTTAGGTTATAACTTTGTGAATAAATTATTTAAACTTAGCAAGTTCCTAAAGAAATTGGAGTTTTTAATGACCAGGAGAGGGATTATGGTGAACCTCAAGACTTGCCCAAGTTCACATTAATTGAAAATCAAAGTATGTAAGTACCAACTGGAATTCAAACCCAGTTTCTCTGGTACAGTTTGTCAATGCCTAGAGCTTCATAAATCATTGATTTTGACTGTAATTGTATGGTTGCGCTAGCCTACATGTGAACAAATAAACACCTAGAAAATATTAAAAATAATATACTTTTTTTTCCTCATCCTTGAAGACAGCGACATCTAAATTTGTAACAATGAGAGACGTGGGAAGATCTTCATCATGTATAAGTTCGTCCAAGGTACGGGCACCATCACTATTTAAACAAGGCGCATCTCGTTGAAGCTCCAGCTCGATGTAATTCGGATGGACATTAGGTAAACCATCAACTTCGTTTATGATAATGTCATTTTCATCATTCGACATTGCTTCATCTGAATCGACGGCCATACGCCCCTCAGAATCTTCCATGACTGATGTCTTTTCAGCAAACAAATATTAAGTCAATGAACAAACACTCTAAAATAAAATAATAGTAAATTAGATCAATTCAAATTTGTGCAGAATCGTTGACTCGACTTAAATAATTTGATATTACTGTTAGATTAAATTAAAGTGAGCTATGTTATAATGGAGCGAACGTCATTACCTGACACAAATATGACTTTGTGTATCTTAAAAATAAACTTATTACAAGTTAAGTCAATACTGTCATTAAGCTACAAAGTTTACTTAAAAAGTCCTGAAATGACGTCACCACAGTATTTATTTGTTTATTCTACCGGTGAATTAAAGTTTACCCAAGGTTGACTTTATGAATGCAGGTAAATTATATAAGTTGCAACCTTAAATTTGATTACATAATTTAAACAGTTTTTACCTGACATAAACGTTATACTTCTTAGCAAATATTCCTACATAACGTCACAACCATTCATATGTTAAATATTGACCTAGGTCTAAGATAATTGGATAATATTGGCAAACGATTTCGACGAAAATCAGAACCTTTGGCCTTTAAAATATTTTCAACTCTATTTTGTTTTCTCCTCATGCAGGAAGGCCAAGACAAGTGCATGTATTTTTAAAAAAAATTTCAAATATTATATAATACATATGGATTGTAAATAATAGTTTAATGAAAATTTGTGAATACATATTAATGATATAGTTTGGCCCAATATCAACCTCAAATAACTGTTTCAATGAAACAAAAATTTAAGTGTCTTAAAGTTATGCAGTTGTGCTTTCTGATTACAGTGCTGAACGAGTTTGATTTGTTTTTGTTGACATGCTGGTTGACAACATGGCGGTTATTGCTGCTGTAGGATCTATGATTGTTGATGAAGCCGAAAAACCTGTAGATAGAGAAAAGGTAACATTTTTAATAACTAATTTAAAATACTAATACATACTTTACAAGGCTATACATTATTTCTTAAAGTTAATGTTTTTTTTATAGGTTAACCAATTATTTGACCAGTCTCTAGGGCTGTATCCGAATAGTTCTATCTATGCGCTGTAGCATTTATTTTATTTATTTATTCAGAATTTGTTTATAAAAAGAGCCAAAATCGGCTCGTACATATATAAACATCCTAAAGTAGGCGTGGTTCATTCACTCCCCTGTTACATACATTTAGGAAAGTGATATCTATTACAGGCTATACATTATTTGTCCTCACCCGGCCACATTTCTTTAGATGCAATCAACCCAATGATAATAAGATTACATAGAAAAAAAAATTTAATAATAGTATTAAAAAAAAAGCTTTACAATTTTTTTTTAAGTACAGTATACATATAGATTCCGCTCAAATTATTACATCAGTTGCTACAAAATTTCAGCTACCTTTTCACCCACATATCACTTGGGAAAAATTATTTTCCAGAATGCACCTCTTAAGTTCTTTTTTAAAAAGATTAAGTTTCTTCATCTTTATTTCTTGTGGTATTATATTGAAAAATTTTAGTCCCTTGATCTTTATTGAGTAGAGTCCAAAAGTAGTGGTGTTTACTCTGTTCTGGAAATAATTATCAAGACTTCTTGTAAAGTAGTTCCCCTTTTTGTGTTCCCCAATTTTTAGGTTACTAATAGTTAGGTTGTTTTCAAGTTTATATACCATTACAACCGTATCAAAAAAATAGCTTCTGTTAATTTCAAAATACCCAAACTTTTGAGTTTAATGTCGCCGTCCACACTGCTGGGCAGCCTTGTTAGCTGCATTGGAAATCACGTGATGAAGTCTAGATCTGTCTGAATAGTCACGAAGGATGCCGATGCATCCCTCTTCACGTCCTTGGATCCAAGGATGGAAGCCACACGTCGAAGATACGTCCTAGTTCGGCGGCTTTGGTGCGGAGTTTGACCGGCAACTGTTCAATTATTATCTTATTTGACTATCAATTGTCAATAATAAAGACAATAGTTGGTTTCTTACGTGCTCTTGATTCTGAGTTTCAATCATTGCCATTAATAATAAATTGATGATTTGAAAAAGTTGAATAATCAAGCTACATCTAGCATTTAATATTCGGCATTATGTACGGTAAACAAACGCTGCAAAGAATAATATCAAATGAAATGTGCAAATTTTATGATCAACAATTTAAAACATCAATTTTAGTATGCCGGAATAGTTTTCTTTAGGTCTAATAGATGGCGTTTACATAGTTTCTAAGACCATTGTTAGATAGTAGCACTGCAGACCAAGGGATGTAGCAAGGTCGTTGGCGTTTGAATATTTTGATGCAGTCTTCGTTTGGGAAGTGCGTGGCGAGTGTGAATTCATCAAGACTGCATCTCACGAATCCTTGACAAAGATACTTGGACTATTCGGATACAGCCTAGGAAAGTCTTTAGTTTTCCATGCAAGCATCCTTGTTTATTGCTTCGCAAACGACGCAGGATAAATTATATCTGTCCCAAATGTTATCAAATATGCATTTCTATAGGCTTGTTTGCTTACATGGAATACATCTGTGTGTCCACTCACGTCCTAATTCTTAGGTCTGAGGCTCGAATCTCATTAGTTCATATTAATTTTCATTTCAAAATTGGTATATAGCATGCATGGTTATTATCTTTTAGTGTGTTAGATAACTAGGTACCAGTACATATTTTATATATTAGCTCTTAAGGCCTTGACTGGTGGAATTCACTCAGCCACTCATACAAATTTTAAGCTAGGCCTACTCAGTGGTGGAGCGTGATCTTTTTTTTGGTGGGGCCAGGTCAAAGCTTAGGCCTACCGGTAATGATTTTTTCTCACCATTTGATAAGATATTAAATTAAATTCACTAAAGTTTTCCTAATTTTTAAAAATCACTAGAATTACAAAAACACTAATCATATCTACAAACAGAAAGAATAAAAAAATACAGGTTTTGAATTAAGCTTACCAAGTGATGACACTACTTGTACAAAAGTTGACAGTTCATGAGTAGCCTACCACAGTATTCTAAGTGTTCTATTAATCTGCCTAATATATGCCTATTTTTTACACCTGTTCATTGGATTTTTGAACTGAAATTTTGAACACGAAATCTATCTGTGATGAAATATTTACTGTTCCAAATGTCTTAGACTTAAATGCCTTTTCCAAATTAATTCCTTACTCCTCATGTTTTTTAAATTCTTTTACTTAAATGTTTAAGATCCTTACAGCCAACAGTTGTCCACAACCCTTCACCAAATAATAAACAATAAAAACAATATGAGCTTTGTTTTTCTTCACTCACAGTTAACCACAATTGTTTACCAAACAAAGCATTAGAAAAAGGCATATTTTACTTGCCATCCACCTGCATAGATGTAAAGTCATTAGGCTGATGTGCTTCTAACCGTTTAATTTCCAGTTTTTCTTGCAGTTTTGATAAATACAACAAAGTGTTTGTTAAAGAATTTATTTTATTCATTTTAATTAATCATTTTCACACGTCATCTTACTGCTTGGGTCTTACCACATACTAAAACACAGACACATAAATGCAAAAACAAACTACATACCACTTTTAACTTAAAGTGGGCCCACTCGGGCTGGCCTCATTTGTTAGTGTAAAGCTGGCACCTGAATGGTAGGGGGATTGACCTTGAGAGACAGCTCACACTGAGTGTGGCCTCTCTGAGAGGGCCTGTCAGAGCTGGCCCTGCTCATCTTCTATATTAAGTCACTAGAATGGTGATACAGTTCTCGCGTGATGTTTGGAGCAAGGAATGAATAATTTTGACTTGAATACTGTAAACCAATAATTCACTGCATGTGGAAAATGGTGTTCCAATTTTTTTCATGTTTTTCCTAAAATAGTTTATAGAATAAAAAGAAAGAAAAAAATATTTTTTTATTCTAAAAGTTGGAAAAATGTTGGTGGGGCCTGGCCCCTGTGGCCCCTAAGAACCCCTGGGCCTACTTATAACAAAACTAGACCAGTTTAAGTTTGGCATGCATTTAGCCTCATACGGTAGACACAACAAACAACTTGAAAAGGCAGAAATTCAAATGTCCAGCTTTTTAAAAGGATCTTTAAATCTCTGGAAAATAATTCAATTTGATTATAAGTTAGAGAGTTGTGAGTTTTCATTAACATTTGATAGAGTGAGCTTCATTTTAAAATTTAACAAAAGTTCAAGGAAGGCTATGTCTTTTAAGGCAATCTTTTGATACATTATGATTCATTTTGATACATTATGAATTCAGTTCTTTACTGATTCAAAAACGAGCATATTAAACTAAAATGTTAATTTTTTTCTTGAAATTTTCAGCGACAGTAGCTGGCATTTAAATGTTAGATAATACATCCTACTTACATGTTCTTTTATTAATTTTAACCGACAATAAATTAGTTCTAAATGAGGAGCAGACTGCTCTTTGTAAAAAGCTCTACAAACAGTTTGTATTCAAAAGTAAAGCAAAAGAGTCATAGTGAGTAGCTAGCCATGATGGTGCGAATTTTATTACTCTTTAGTATTATAATTATTATAATTATCATATTCTCCTTGCTCTTACACCTGTTCAAGGAATGTTATATTCATGTCTACATCTTTATATTTTATTTCAGACATGCCCTCTACTCCTCCGCGTATTTTGCAACACCGGACGTCACCACAACATCATGGACTACAACCGAGGCAACGTCCCAGCCAATGAACTTCAAATTTATACTTGGTGCGTGAGGGAAGTATTGTAACATACAATGGTTTGTTTCCACATTGACAAAAGGGAGGTCATGCATAAAGTATCTGAATTACGTTATCAACTGTTAATTATCTTGTTGTATGATGCTTGGAAGTGCTATACCAGTCTTAAACTTTGACCTTTCACATCTGAAGGGTAAAGGGGATAAAGGGGAGAAATTACATTACACACATTTTTTGGGACAACAGATTTTGTATTTCAAACCACATAATTATTTAACCCAGAACAGACTTTTAAAGAATAGTAATAATATTTAAAAATGACAGAGACCTCTCTTAACCATAATCTAAAGTACATTATAAAAGTCCGATGATTGTCCAACAGATCGCAGCACTAACTTTGAGTCCCCCTTTTCTCCTTGAAACATTGGGTTGGAGTAACAATTGTATAAATTTCTCCATCAAGGTCAAATCATACTATTTTAAACAGCACTTTGGCAAGACTTCGCTTAAGTAAATTTTATGAAAAATAAAATTTAATTCCCTTCTACTACTCTTTATTAAAGTGTCTGGGAAAATGTGAATTTCTTTTGTAAAACCTGGTAAACACAGGGAAATTAGTGTTGAAGAAGATAATGGCAATCCTGTTTAGTTAGAGTTGAGCATAATCAGGTTGCACCAGGCTTTATGTTTAGAACCTCAAAATATAACTAGACATAATATGTACATATATTCAGAGGTAGTCATTTATACGACCACCTCTATGGTCTAGTGGTCAGAGTTCCTGGCTCCAGATCTATAGGTCCTAGGTTCGAACCCTGGTGCTTCCAGATTTTTATATGAAGCATTAGATCGAGAACATGGTCAACTCAGCCTTGTGAAGACAAATGAGGAGCTATTTGATATACAAAGTAGTGGCTCCAATCTAGAAAACTGAGATTAATGACTGGGGGGTTCATTGTGTTGACCACCTGACAACCTTTATTCACATAAGTTGGCACTATCTTCGCCAACAGATGGGTAATCGGTCACTTTTTTTTAACTTCGGATCTTACTATAGGAAGTGAACTCAAATTTGTGTGTGTGCCGGGGGGGAGGCGGAAAGGGAAGAAGGAGATAAAGGAAAACTCCAATATCTCCGTCTTCGGCAATCCATTTTATTTAGGTACGTCTCAAACCATTCAACCACATAAGTGGGTGTGTGTATATATATATATATATATATTTTAATTAATATTATTGTGATTCCATCTTAAGCTAGGTAAGTTACTTTACTAATTTATTCACTTTGTCGTCTCATAGGATGGACGCAACCTTACGAGAGATCACTAGTCTTGTAAAAGAAGTAAACCCAGACTCTCGAAGAAAAGGGACCTATTTTGACTTCTCACTTGTATCTCCAGATGTAAGAAGTCCGAGTTACAGGATGAGAGAGATCGGTACAACCTGCTCTGGACAAAAAGGGGCGGACGATGGTAAAACTCTGGCCCAAGTAAGGTAAGTTTTAATTATCTGGCCCAGCCGGGCTCGACAAATTTTTCTTGAGCGATAAAAATCTGTAGCACAACATTCTTAGGAGGGGAATTAAAGCTGCTGTTTGTCCCATGTTGATTGTGGCACGTAAAATAACTTTTGGAAGGTATGTGAAAATACCTTTTCCAGCAAAATTGGTAAGCTCTTTTGCTCTTGCCAATATAGAAATTCTTGTGTGTTGATATAATCAGTCGGCGTATAACCCGAACGGGTAGTAAGACGCGGTGCTAAGTATTATTATTATTATATAATCAGTCAGTTCAGAAATGGCACGTTAAATACTACTCACCACACAGCAGGCCTATTATGAAAGACAAACTCAGATTTATCTTGAACACAGGCTACAATATTCTAAATTCATCACCGCACATACAAAATCTTCTCAACAGTGCTCCAAGGATCATATACACCTCCCTAATCTCTGAAACATTCTGGTTCACCCTAAATTGCCCGACCCAGCCACAAACATCAGGCCAAAGGTTCCTACCCATGCAACAAACAAAGATGCAGTACCTGCAAAAAATTCACCAATATTCCGCCTCATTCATCAGCAGACTCACACAAATTGAATACCCCATGAAAGGCCAATATTACTGCTCCATAGAAAATATTGTATACAAGTTACAATGTAACTACTGCATTGCTGAATACATTAGCCTCACCACAGGAACACTCAGACATAGAATGAATGGTCACTGTTTTGATACTAATCACAACAACCCTGACAAACCAATAGCACTCCATGTCCAAACGCATAAGGCAGATTTTGACTCGTGCAATAGTACCAGAGCTATACAAGCCCTCCCCAACAGTTGCAATGCTTCCCAGCTTCTGAGGCGGGAACATGCTCACCAATATATTACCAAATCTAGGCACACTCCTGGTCTCAACCTTAGATAACCATCTTTCCCTTTCTTCCGAGCAGGCCTATTCACACCAGTCAGTCATTTATATATAAAAAATAATAACTGATAATTTAATAATACAATAATTAATTAAATATATAAATACAACATTCTATCCATTGTCCAAGAGTCGAGATACAAGTTTGAACTGGAAACTACAAAATCATAGCAAAAAAATAAATAAATCAAGAAACATGCAACTACAGTATCTAAGTGACCATGATCAACCTCTAGCCATGCTGCCGTAGTCCATTCTATGTTTTGCTCTCTTCAGCTGAAGAAGGGGACTGATTTATCCCAAAAATTTTATAATGATGTGTTTTGTTGTGTTTTTAATTGTGGACTTTGAGGTCTACAGTTTTCTATCTACTTTTCAATGTTTAATTTTCTATAGCTTTAACTGTTTTATCAAACTTTAAAATTACTATTCTTTAGTGAATTTTATTTATTTATGTCTAAAATTTATCTTTTTTTTTACATCCATTAATGTTTCCAGCCTGTGGCAGTTTATTTTCCTCTACCGGCTTGCTAAGCTTGTCATAGCTGCATATGCCTTATAATCTAACTTAAGACTAAGACAGTCACAACATCCAGTCTCTGGCCGATAGTTCATCACTTCGAAAGGGTCACCCCACATTTTTCGGCCATGCTGGAAATTGAACCCGGGATTCCTAGCTCAGTAAACAGACATGCTACTGACTGAGCTAAAGTGTCTGATTCTAAAATCATAATGTATCTTTCTAAAGTTAAAGCTTTAACTTTTTAATCTTTTCTAGGTTTGTTATTGGTGACTATATGGACATATGCATCATGCCACCTAACAGAGCTATGCCTATGATGCGTGGACGAGGAGGTCGGCCATATTGAATCAATCTTCCAAGTGTAGGACTCGTGTTAAACATATCCCGTCCTGGTGGGATATCTCGGTGTTTTTATGTTTATTTAAAATCATATTACATAACATTAGTTACCTACTCATTGAACTCAGTGTGCGATATTTAAATTGTGCAAGAGATTATCATACAACTTTTTTTTTATCATCAAACTCAAATTTTTTTATTGCAAGAGATGTTTTAATTTTGGCATACCTATTTTGAGAAAAGTTATTTTTTTGGGTTATTGTTTTTAAATTTTTGTATACGAGCTGTGTAATTTGGTTAGCTGACTTTATTTTTTATTACAAAATCAATCAAACTGTTTGTAAAGTAACTAAAATATTAATAGTTGTGACCCAATATTTTATAAACAAACAATCCAGTCAAAATTACAAATATCAAACAACATGGGTACATTTATTAATATTCTACATGGATGGACCTATTGTAAATATTGATAGTTTAACTTTAAAATAGGATTCTTCTCTATTTTCCAGTAAAAATAAAGCTGAATTTTTTAAGTTTGTGTCATATATGCGAGATACTTAAATTGTTACCAACTCGTTAAAATTTAATAAGACTGACTCCTCAAAAGACATTAAAATAATATTACTATTTTGCTATTGTTCTTTGTGTTATAAGTGGTAAAGTTACATTCCTATTTAGTCATTCAAATATTTCTTCAAATATCATCACAACACAGATTACACTTATCAACCCGACTGTCTGCAATCACAAACAAACAAAGATTGATTCATTGGCTTCATTCGTCGAGCTTGGCGAACACTTACCTTACCCCTAGACTGCCAGGTCACTAAAACTACTTTCATAAGATTATGAATAATAATTAGAACTTAACAATTTTGGCAATCCTGTTGCTATAGTAAATTATTATCTCTTACACATTAAGTATCAATGAAAGGTTGCGAGTATTGTGCACATAAATAATCGGAATGTGCTATTTATAGTATTTATTTTAATTTTAAAAATAACAGCCATTTAGGAAGACAATGGTCTTAAATATCAAACTGAATCTAATATTACTATGGCCTTACTTTGGTATCATTTATATGCAACCCGCTTCAGTGGCTGAATGGTCTAAGGCGTCACTATCGTGTTAGACTGGCCTGCTGATGACGAGGAGATCAGGGTTCAAATCCTGTTCAGTTCTACTAAGGGTGATTTTTCCTAAATGTTTTCCCACTATCCTTCTACACACACATGCAGTTAGCTAACCTCGCAAATGCTTCCTTTCTCATCCCTACTTCATTAGAGTATTTATCACAAATGTGTATAACCTGAATAAATAGTAAGACGCGGTGATAAAATATCTCTATTTTTCTTCATATATGATGCATGTTCATTTATTGATTTTTTTTTGGTGGATATGGTTCTTTATTAAAGGGTTATAAAAAGTTGAATCATAAATCACTAACAAAGTAATGTTATAAATTAAGATATGTCTAAGAATATATAGAAATTTAAATTCTTTAATTCACATCCTCAAGGTTTTTGTTTGATTTTTATATACAAAGTTACTCGTCAATATCCACTCAATAAATGCATCACTTTTCCTTCAAGTACATTTTAACAATCATTCACCTTTAAGGTGGGATGAAAGAGGACTTGAGAGCTAGGGTTGATATTTTTGCAGTTCTTATAGCAAAAAACCTTTTCTGGTCAAAAATAAAATAAAATAAAATATTGCTCCAGTTAAGTTAAATTTTCTATACATAGTAATCTCACCATTTCTTAAATATTTTTTTAGTTACATCAATGGCTGTTTCCAGCCTTCTAACCAGTCAGCTTCATATGCCTTATAAACTAACTTAAGACTAGGACGGCACAACATCCAGTCCCTGGCCGTTAATTTATCACTATGAAAGGGTATTCACCAATGATACATTTTTCAGCCATGCCGGGAATCAAACTTGGGACCCTTAGCTCAGTAGACAGACACGCTACCGACTGAGCTAAGGTGTTTGGACTTCTTAAATATTAATTGGTCTTAGGTTGATGATAAACCTTTAAGTAAAAAGAAAAAAAAAATCCTAGTCATATTCTGGGTTGCCCCTAACAAATATTTGAGAACTCTTAGAAACTAATCTGTGTGGCAAATTAAATTAAATGTATCTACTATTTATTTTGACCAAAAACATCTTTTGTTATATAAACTACAAAAATACATAACTTGCGTTCCCATCCCTTCCACCTTAATGTCTTAACATAAGAGCTGGGTTGGGTTAGTGAGCCTAAGGAATTTTATAAAATTCACTATAATTTTGTGGAACATTGGCGCTGGTCCATAAAATATGTTTTAATACAATTTAATAGCAACCCTCAATACATGTAACTTTGATATCTACAGTAGCCCCATGGCTTATTTGGTGCTGACTGACAGCTCACAGCTGACGGCTTTGAAAAGCTACCAGACCAAATTATGTATCCCTACGCCGAACCATATGATCTGCAAAAAATATGTGTTTAGCAGCTGTCACTTCTGACAGTCAACATTTAGGTATATACCTAAATGTTGACTGTCAGAAGTCAGCTGTGAACTGTCAGTCAGCACCAAAGAAGCCATGGGGCTACTGTAGTAAGATTTGTTTCTTTGTGTTATTAACTCCTTACTCTTGATAGGAACGAGTTACCAAAGATGTTGGCCAAAATCTGATGCGTCCTTTTCAAGTCATTGGCAGTTATTTTGTTCTTATTTCATTTTGATATTGTATTTGATAACTGAAGCCAAGAATAATAATTACTGAGACTTATTAACAGACACATTTTATTACATGTTGGGCACTCGGGCATAAATTTGTGATACATACTGTACTGTAATTAATTTGTGAAATTAGTACATTTATGTTTTGCTTGATGAAATATTTTATGTATGGAGTATTCATTCAAGTATTTGATAAATAAGTTACACAAAAATTCACATATTCCCTCATTAATGAGGTAATTAACAATATAATTTTGCTTTAAAATACCATTTTCTTTTGGAGCCCAAATGAATCATTTAAAAAAAATCTTTTTAACACACTGAATTATCTGTTTATCTTGCTATTACAATTATTTCACCATACATTTTATGACTGATCATAAATAAATGTCAAGCTTTATGTTTTATTTTGTGTTAAACCTAAGGTTTATATTTGGATTTTAAAAGCATAATTGAATGTGGTTAAAAATGGCCAAACTCTCTGAAATAAATGGAATCTCTTGTTCATGAAGATCCACACCAGCGGATGGCGACATTGTGCTGGATTTGGCCCGTCGACTGATTAAACTGACCCGAAAATGTTTTATCAAACAAAAAATATTGTGTTCATAAAAACATACTATTAACTAACAATTATTAGATGAGAAATATAAAGTTGAAATTCTTTGTTCAGTATTTTTTTTTCAAACCAGCCCACCAAAGTTTTTTTAAGCCCATGTGGCTTGGGATTTCAAAAAGGTTGTCCACCCCTGATGTACACTAATACTTTTAAAATAAATCTATTCCCTAAACATAAATACACAAAATTGTCTAATGATTAAACAGGTTCACCATTTAGAAATTAGATGTCATTACTTTGTAAATCATATTTATTTACAATTTTCGATATAGTCGTTTTAAGTATACCTTCTTTGTGGAAATATGAATAGTCATAGTACAAATTTTTGTTTTCGTTATTGATTTTCAGTTTCTTTGTTGTGGACTATATAATCGATTGGTTAAACAAGAGAAATATCTTAGGTTTAGGCCTATATTTTAACTAAACTAACTTAAAAATGAATTTTTTACTATATTTTGAAGATTAAAAAATTTTTTTTCTATAGATTCAATTAAAATTAAGATTAAATATAGAGAGCTTAAAATAATTATGATAGATAGTCCTGACACAACATTTTTAAAGAGTGAGGAAGAAGAGAGAGAAAAGCTTTCCTGTCACAACTCTCACGTTTCACTCATCAGATGACATAATTTATTCCATGCACTTATCACTCACTTACTTCTCACTCTTTTCGTTCTTGCATACAGACTTTTGTCTCCACAAACTCATGTTCATAAAGAATATCTTGTCATGCCTTATAGATGAGATACTTCGACAAGTAACTATGTCGTATGTTCCACACTCTGTGTTAGCGTTCTTAATGTTCCCAATCACCCCATCAGAAATATGATTTCTGTACATGACATCCACTGGTCTAGTTCCTGAAGTTATTGGCGACGGGCTTGCGGGCCTTGTTCTTGAACATCTGGTCCAAGGGGATGGTATCCCCGTTCGGCAGCACGTACTTGTTCTCCTGGTAGTCTATGAACCCCCTCTCCTCCTGGTCAGCTGCTCTGTCGCAAGGGATGCCGCTCGAATAGGAATATTCCCTCTTCATGCCGTCAGGATCTATGTACCCGTACTTGCCCTTTACCACGCAGTCCACACCGATGGTCTCCTCTTTGAAAGAGCCATCGTCGTTCTCGAACCCCCACGTGATGCTACCGTCTGGGTTATCATCACGGTACTTGCTGATCACCTGTAACAATATCAGCGGTTTTCACGGTGTTGTCCTGTGGAATATTTGGTTTGATATATCTGACTAAAGTTGTATGTGTTGCTCTAATCAAAAAAATTCTAGTTTAGTCAAATATGATATACATTCAACTTGATTAATTAACTAATTCAGTCTTTACATGAATGGCTATCTTTTAGACAAGTGAAATAAATTTATTGTCCTTTTGTATCAAAAATAATGTATTTAATTTATGAATAATAATGTTATTACACTGAGCTCTGAATGAAGTAGTCCTACACTTGGTTATAGTATGCTTCCTTTGAATGTCAAAAAAATGTTTTCTTTGTAACAAAATGCTACCAAAATACATTGTTAATCACAATAGCTATACCAAGAACTGGGACATTACAATGTTAAGATTTTCTAAAAGTAATTTATTAGATTGTCCGCTAAGATACCTTCTTCGCCTTTACATCATATTGGTTCTTCATTCTATTCTAATATCTTGGTACCCGTTTCATTACTTCTCATTAAAAAGGTTCTCAAAAACCATGGTTTATTTTAAAAGTACTACCCATCCCATCCCAACTTAACCTATTCTTATTTGTTGGTGATTGGAAGGTTAGGTTTTGTTAGGTTGGGATAGTTTTAAATTATAAACACAATAAAAAACTAAAATAAGGTAGGTACCTTCTTGGCCTCAACACAATCTTCGTTTTATCCATTCCTATTCTTGTTTTGTGTTAATTCACTAGATGATGTTCAAGGAGTTTTCGGACAAGATGAGAAAAAATAATTATTATAGATCTACAAGAACTGGATTTGCTATGAAAATAACAAAGATGTTCTTTGTAATTTACTAACATATTGATAAATTTACATGGGTGGACATTATACAAGCTCTGGGGTCGAGATACAATGTTCCTGTGACGCATGTAAGATATATTTTTACCGTTTGAAACTAGAAAACCAATCAAATTAACCTTAATATTGTTATGTCACAAATCTTGCTGTGTTGATTCTGAATAATAATGCATTATGATAGTGTTAGGTAACAAAGGAAACATGTTAATGGCATTCAGTATAGGTGTACTATATCATCCTGCACTATTTAATTTTTATTATTTCATAAATTTGGGTGGAAAACTTTTGTATTAAACATCACTTTTATGTTCTTTTCACAACCTGATTAGAATCATTAGAAGCCATTACTTAGTAATGATTACTATCTATGTACTACAGTAAGTTGAATCAATGTAACTAGCTCAGGAGATGGTGCCAAATGGAGAAAGACATCTGATTGGCTTAGCCTGTGACGTCACTCAATACACAAGCCAGAGAGCACAAAGCTACACAAAGCTTTATGAAGACCAACTAATTTGTTAAAAATCAGGTCACATTGTGAAACTTTAAATAAATAAACCTTTAAAATCCACACCAATGTCCAACTAACGTCATTACTCTACTTATTTTTGAAACATATTAAATATTAAAAAGATAACTGCTGTGTTCTGGATGACTGTGAGCAAGGAAAAAGGATGATGGAAGGCCCCCCTTATCCCGCTCTGTCGTGTGTGAGAGCCGACTCTACTACTGCTCTCTCCACTTGTGAAACTAAGCTAAACTAAGGCGGGGTACTACGTGTGCGTCAGGTCAAAGCCTATGCAATTTAAAATGTGTGAAAGAAATGAAAGTACGACTCTATTAAGACCCCACAGTCTGGCAGGTCCGGCGTGTTAAAGGCCACATCAGTGTTGCCAACTCTATCGTCTCTAGCGATAGTACATGGACCTGAAATAGATTGTACATTTTATCGGTTGAATACTACTTTCTGACATATTGATAAACCCACCTATTTTCATAAAAAATAATAATTGATGTAAAATTTGTTACTTTATAGCTGAATCACAGGATAATACTTTTAGAAAATATCCTAAAATTGGATTGTACAGGTGGTGAAATTATATCAAAATTAGTATCCAGATCGTACGGCTGGTAATACTGGGCCACATGTCGGACCGGTCACACGCCAGAACTGTGAGAAAACTGTCAATGTGTGCGGTGGCCATGTTGGAGGGACAGGCGACGCGCGGCCTATCGTTTGGGTTGGAATTTCAGACCTGTGGCGTGTCTAGTCAAACACCAAACCTCTCAGTCTGTGGGGGCAAAAGGCGAGGCTCAATGCCTTTTGCTCTCCTCATTACTTGAGTTTTGTTGCTAACGTTGTTTCAGTAACTTTAGTAACTAACTTCTACTGTTCTTCATACCAAAATCATACTATACTCTAGTTCCTTAAGTGCGGTGTGGTGGATTTGTTATTATATAATTTTATTTGTATTTTCTTTTCGATGCGGGTTTTCACTAGCGTAAGCAAGAAGTTAAAACAATCATAATTCATGTAAAGATAGCTTCTGTAATCTTCATGGTTGTATTCCTTGAACTCCTTCAAAAGTACCATGTCAGACAAATGATCCCTTTTTAGATACCACTGCATACATAAAAACCTCCTAGCACGGTTCCTTATTCTGTTCTCTTCCTCAATGACACTTAATGCTACAATAATAGCTGCCATTTTCCCCTTTCAATTTATTATGAACCTCTCGTCATGAGTTCTTGTAAGAAACTGTAGCTTCATCCATAGTGAGACCTGCATTTACAGCCTCTAGGTCTGTGGACATACAAAACAACAGTTCTGTCGTGTGACAGGTCCAACATGGAGCCTTTCACGCGTCTGACCTGCCAGTCTGGGGGGGGGGCTGGCAGTCAATGGTATGCCACCAGGACCATCCCACTGAGTGGAAGTAAAGTAAAGGGTACATCCGAGTTTCACCAGCGAGGCCCAAATTCGTGATGAGGGCTTACACCACTGGGGATACTTTAACAAGAGCGGAACTTCATGTTTGAAGTGTTCGCACCCACTGCTGGGAACTGGGATATTCTTACAGACTTGAGACTAGCCGTCAGAAGTCAGCTGGACAGTGTTAGAATACAACTTTTCACAACGTCCAGAACCAGACTGACAGAGACAGACTACTGACTAGGCAAGTCCTAATCAAATGCCTCCATGTAGCGGCAGTGGCGCTACCTTTTTATTCTCTTTGACATTGAGTTGAGTGAAAAGCTAATAGGTAGCGCTCAATATGCACACAAGAAGTTAAGGGGTTTCCTAATAGATAGTGCGCGATATAAGATAGGGAGAATTAACTATAATAATGTCGATTTATTTGAATGATTAGATAAATTAAATATTTTACGTTTGATTATCAAATATGTGAAACACTAGAACTAACTAAGCGAGCTTACCTTTCGCATATTTACACTAGCTTTTAACGATCCTTGCTAAGTTGCAATTATTTTTATGTCCCCATGCGGTGCGTTTGAATTTCGCTTCGTTTTTGTTGCCGAGACCAGCCGAAGAATCACAATCATTAGTTTATAAAGTTCATATATATATCCCGCCATTGTGGCAACATGAGTTTCAAGTTTTCAAATAACGGGCTTCCTATTAAAATCAGACTGTAATTGGCATTATTAATTAAAATCAAGCAACTATTATTTAGTAGTGACTGTACTGTACCTGAGCGACAGGTTTCTTAGGTCGCTGCACTCTGTCTTGATAATCTGCCTGGGGTTGCCTGACAGCCTGTTGCTGTTGTCTGTTAAATTGTTGCTGGGGTTGCTGTTGACGCACGTACTGCGGCTCTGCTGGGGGAGGGCTGGGCCGCACCTATTTGGAACATCAACACCACAATAAGTAATACTCTGCTCGAATAACATTTCTACAACACAAACCCTATTCCTAAACCACTCATCAAATACACAACAAACAAGATCAACACATTGTGCCATCCGCAACCATTTTTCCTTTAATGACGCAACAATGCGTACATAATTGAAGGACCTACGTGACGTCATTTCAGTCACATACATACATACATACATACATACATACATACATACATACATACATACATACATACATACATACATACATACATACATGCATACATACATACATACATACATACATACATACATACATACATACATACATACATACATATACATACATACACATACATACATACACACATACATACACACATACATACATACATACATACACACATACATACATACATATACATATATATGCAAGGCTAGGGAAGTGTGGAGACAGTTTGGGAAGGTAAATTAAGTACGAAGTTTTTTTTGACATATGCACAGAGGCAAGAAACTGTCCATATAGCTCAAAAGTCAACAACTCCGTACTTAATCCATACTCCCTAACTTTCTCCACACTTCCCTATCCTTGAATGCTCCCTTTACTTCAACAACATCCATATGTTGCTCTTTTATTCTTAAAACTCTTAATGTCTATCTTTCTCACACATTTGTCTACAACATTTACCACGTTTTATATGGCTTATCCCTTCGTTTTGATCCACACACTCAACCCTCGTATGTTTGCTTCATCAATCGATCCACACACATCCTCTCAACATGCCCAAACCAACGTAAGACGCTTCTTTCACGTTGATCTATTGAATTCCCTTTCAAACCGCAGCATTTGATAGGAAGTAATACTGAACTATGGTACCATGCCAATATTATTTTCTAGCTACCCTAAACCCTTTCAGCAACAAACATTTGGGCCAAAGAACACACACTCTTGTGGTAAAATAACGTATTAATGAGAACTACTGGTTCTTCCAAAGAAAAATGACCGATCCTAGTTCATAGCTGTCTTTACAATCTATATTTCCTAGAATGCATCTATACCAAGCACGTATGCTGTAAAGCTTGATTCACACGTTCGCCGAAAATAAAGAACAGAATCTGCTTGGGTGGCACAGAACACGCTGTGTGTTGACTCGTGATGCGTTGCAACGGAAACTTAAACAGCTGATTATCAACATATTTTATTTTCCAATGGATACACATATTTTTTTATACCATTCTCGCGGTGGATGTTTTCAAATTATAATGCTGTGTCATGGCACAATCCAATACATCGATATACACGCTTTACATTAACGGGTTATTTCGAATCTGCCTAACAACGGCCAACGAAGCTGTCTGCTTGCTTCTGGCTGTAAAGCGCATGCATTGTCAAATGCGCATGCGCACCGATCTGAGATGGTTGAGTTTGAGATTTGATTGTTTCTCCTATGCCGAAGATTTCGGGTATATCGGACGAAGTAGAGATGAGTTGAACTTTAGCGGAAAAGCTCGCGCCGACGAGGCGAAAATCTTATGATTGGCTTAGAGCTTGTTGTGTGACGCCGTTTCTGTTCTGCGCTAGTTTTTCGGCGAACGTGTAAATCCACAGTGAGATTGTCACCTGTTGCTGTCTGAACTGCTGTCTGGTTGGCACAGGTAAGTCTTCCTCTGTAACAGGTGGTCTCCCAGTCGACACCTGTTGCTGTTGCTGTCTGAACTGCTGTCTGGTTGGCACAGGCAAGTCCTCCTCTGTAACAGGTGGCCTCCCAGTCGACACCTGTTGCTGTTGCTGTCTGAACTGCTGTCTGGTTGGAACAGGGAAGTCCTCCTCTGTTACCGGAGGTCTTCCGGTCGACACTTGCAGTGGCCTCTCCGGTCTGAAGGCGGGCCTGATGGGCCTGAACACCGCAGGCTGCAGGTTCTGGGGTCTCTGTGGCGCAAACACCGCGGCGGTGGGCCCCGGCCGAGGGAAGGGCGTGGCGCTACTGGGCTTGGGGCTTGGCCCAGAGCTGGACGGTCCAGTCTCGACGTCTTCGTATTCCTCTTCGTCGCTCTCTTCTATGACTGGTCTAGGAGGGAGAGTGTTGATTTCCACCGGGACGGGTCGCGCCTGTGCGGCAAGGGCTGCTGGTAAGGGCGGAGGAGTGGGAGGGGAAGGCGGCAGTGACTGGGTGCTCCTCAGAGGTGGATAGTCCTCCTCCTGAGTGGTTTGGTAAGCCTGCTGTTGCAGGGGCAATCGCCCGGGGCGGCCTCCAGCGGGTGGACGTCTCACCCGGATGACGGAGTTGGAAGGCGGGAGGGCGGAAGAAGGGGAGATGGCACGGCCAGCTAACTGCACCCTCTGAGGACGGAACTGGGGTCGACCTCCCGGGGCAGGGGCGGCGCCAGGGATGACAAGTCTTGGTGGCACCGGAGCGTCATCGTACTGCGCCGCGACGCACGCTACCCCACACAGGAACAGCTGGAATGGACAAACAGTTTTATAAATAAGCGTTACTCAACATTATTTTCCAAATAAGTGGTAGTGTTTGAAATATCAGTAGTCCACGCTGGCCACATATAACATTCAAACGCATTTCGAATGTAATTTAAAAGATTTTTGCAATTGCAATAACGTTAGCTGGGAACTTTATAATACTTGTATCAGGCTAAAAGTGTTCAAATGCTATATAGAAAGTTCATATGCCACCTATCATTATCTTGAGCTAGTTCTATCCAGTCCACCTCATTACACCCTATCTTGAGCTAATTCTATCCAGTCCACCTCATCACACCCTATCTTGAGCTAATTCTATCCAGTCCACCTCGTTACACCCTATCCCGAGCCACTTCTATCCAGTCCACTTCATTACAGCCTATCCCGAGCTACTTCTATCCATTTGACCTCATTACACCATATCCCGAGCCACTTCTATCCAGTCCACCTCATTACAGCCTATCCCAAGCTACTTCTATCCAGTACACCTCATTAAGCCTATCCCGAGCTACTTATATCCAGTCCACCTCATTACACCCTATCCATATCTTGATCTAATTCTATCTAGTACATCTCATTACACCCTATCACCATATTGAGCTAGTTCTATCAGTCCACCTCATTACCCTATCCCAAGCCAATTCTATCCAGTCCACCTCATTACATCCTATCTCTATCTTGAGATAGATCCATCCAGTCCCCCTCATTACACCCTATCTCTTTCAGATCCATTCTAATGTTATCCTCACTTCTGCGTCTAGGTCTTCCAAATGATATCTTCCATTGGGTTTGCCAGTCAATGTCTTGGACACGGGTTTAGTTTTCCATATTAGCGCTGCATGTCCTGCCCACCGTAATCTACGAGATTTTATTACCCTGATCATTTCTGATGATGAGTACAGGGTATTTATATAACTATGCTATTACTAGGGTTATTTTCCCAAGGGTTTCGAGTGCCTCGTCTAACAAAGGTTAAAGACGAATGTGTTAGTTCCAGAGCATGACAACAGGTTATATGAACCAGTTTTTTCCCTCCGTAATATCGACGCTAAAGAGGTCGTGGAAATGTCACAGTAGCCCTGCAGCGTTCTAGGACACATCGTCTGTCACGTTTACAAGTGAGCAAACATTTACTCCACCTTGGATATCCCAATAATCTTTTTAATGTTTCAGGGCTCGAGTTGTGTTTAGGAATTCCACTATTTAGTTCAGTGGCGTCGAACAACGGTGTAGTGCTAAACAAAAGGTATCTAGGTGATTATTCTCATTATTCGGAGTAACTTTATATTCAAACATGATAATAGAAAATTAATTAAATATGGAATTGAACGTTTAACATTTAGAATATGTTTTAAGGGTTTTACCGATTTTTTTACACCCATTTCTATTTCCAGCCTGTGGCCTGGGTAAGTTTTTTTTATTCAAGCCATATAGCCAAATATTTTCCACTACCGGCTTGCTAGGCCTGTCATAGCTTCATACGCCTTATAATATAAAATAAGACTGGGATAGGCGCTACATCCAGTCCCCGGCCGTTAATTTATTGATGTAAAGGGGTAAACCCATATTTTAATCATTTATAAATTCTCGGCCATATTGGGAATCGAACCCGGTGAACCTTAGCTCTGTAGGCAGACACGCTATCGACGGGTTTTACAGATACAGATAAAAATACATGATATAAATAATTGTCGTTTAATTCAATCACATTCATTTCTGTTGTACTCAGGAATAATTTTGTCGCAGACATGATGCGATCTGTCCCCACAGCCAACTAATAACATTGCTCGTCTGGGTTACATCATTCGAAACCCAGTAGAGGAAAGATTAATCAATATTAATGTACCGTTGCCCAGGGGACTCACGAATGTCCTAATCACACATCCTTTCCGTGGAGGCTCTTTCCATGTATATATAACTAACTTCTATGCAACCTGTTGTACACGCATGCTTGAACAGCTTTGCTCTCCCGGCGCTGTACGCTGAAACTTTGAACACAATTTTATGGTATTAGCATAATTTGCCGGATATAAATGTATAGATATTTTGTATTACTTTTGGTTCAAACAAACTATATGTGCAATTTGGGCGTTGAGTTTCCGAACAGGTATTTTAGCATCGCGTCCACCTGTTCAATATGTGTGTAATATGTTAGGAATATATAGTCTATATATGTGTATATATTATATTCATATATATATTATATATATATATATAAAATATTCATATATTACGCTAATACGATTACCGAAGTGAAAACTTGTCGGACCGAGCCAGCGTCTTTCAAAAATTCCTCTCCTGCTGGTGGGCAGAAAGGTTCGATTCACTTTCACCGTTGGGGGAATATCAAGGAAACGCCTTCCAATCGCGTATCCCCCGAGTGAACTGCCAGCCAACACCCACCGAGCACTACGTGTTGACTAGTTTGAGAGCTGATGACTGTTAACCCCGATAAAACCTGGTGGAGAATCTCTCAAGACTTCAAGAACTAAACTCACAATTAAATATTATTACCTTTAGGATAGTCGGTTGGTATCGAACTTGGACTGTCACTTGGTGATTTTTATTAATAATATCAGCAGATATGACCTTTGGGACTGTACCACAGTTATAGCCTACCTACATGATTACAATTTTTATTATGTTTATAGGTTTACCGTCTCCTTACCACATATGTCATTGGACTGCTTTTCGTATTATTCATTATAAACTCATTACAATGTGTATTACGATTAATTCATAGCCTCGAAATATTTACTGTTGATTTTTTTTAGCACCACATCTTACTACCCATTCGGGTTATACGCTTATCTACTAATTACGCTAATGGTTTAAGGTATCAGGGTGTTTATATTTATAGGAAGTGTACCCGAATTTGGGCGAAGAGAAAGTGAAAAACTATTTTGGATAAGCCCCATTCAAAACACCCGACTGAGATTCGAACCTCGATCTCCCCGTCCTCGGCAGTCTAGTCAACTGCGAGAGAAGCGCGTTAGACCATGCGGACATCAAAGCGGCTACTGTTTATATTATTCATCATATTATTTTGTTTTACTACCTTAATATTATTCACGATAAATTCATTACTGTACTATGTTTACTTGGTTTATTAACGCAACTGTATAATCTGCCACTTTCCTTTAATTAATTGTAAATCATTTGGGAACTACTTTAATCGGAATCTCTCTTCATGAAAGTTCTCTGTTGTGGTTCCTGTGAAATTAGATAAATAAAAATAAATAAAAACTTCATCTTTGATTAGTTGCTTGATTTTATAACGAATTGACATTTAGATCACTTTTTAGAAAATGCAAACGTAATTTTCACGGTCAACATTGATAACATTTTAATATATTATTCGTGTTATTTCAATTATTATTACTAGGTGTCCTATTTTACGACCGGTTCATTCCTTTTGTCAGTGAACTTAGACCGCCAATCTGTCCTCTGCCTCCTCCTTCAGCACCCAGAATTTTCTTCTTTCCTTCGAGTTATCCAATATTTGAATCCTCCTTCTTCCTAAACTCCTCTTTCCCTCAATCCTTCCTTCTCTGACGTCATGCAGAAGACAATTAAGATTGTAAGATTAAGAATGTAAGTAAAGTTGTAATTTTTTTCCATAGATATTGATAATATGTATCAAAACTGATGGCTGCAGATCACATGACTTGACGTGTGAGCACGTGAAAGTATATCTAGTAACTTTTTATAGCTGCCAGGTAAGTCCAATCGTGAGAAAATTGTGGCATACATTAACTCCACTCTCGAATGGACTAGTATAAATTTCAGATCACGACCAATGTTGTCAATGAATTCCACCCTGATTTTATCGCGCTAAAGAGAGGTGTGTCGTCACTGGAGCACCGTTGCCAACTGTATTATCTAGATGGATACTCTGTGTAATACTTATACTTTTCACCAGCTGTACAGTCGTACCATCCAATATTGCAGTGCCACCAACATTTTTACCGGTCGCATACCTCTCACAATCATTAGCCAAACCAACGTGAACTCTTATTTTTATAGGAAGCCAACTTTCGACCCCACCGGCATTAATTGAAAGTCACTAAAATTTGTAATTCTAGAAATACGTATTATTTAATTTATAAAGTTCATCTTAAAAGAAATAACTCCTTTAATAATAATAATAACACTCCCCTATGGATTACTGTATAATTTCTCTTTATATTATTAACTAAACGGATTAAGAATGTAAATACAGTTTTAAAATTTTCTCCCCGTCATTGTGGCAGCATGTGTTTCCAGTTTTCAAGTAACGAGCTTCCTATGAAAATCAAACTATTTCAACTCTTCATAAAAACCAGGAAACCAATACGTGTTATCTTGTAAAGTTTAAACGGTCGTTCCAAATTGTATTACATTTTCAGTGGTAGCTAAATAAAGCCGGGAAATTAAGGTTTATAAAATTCTATAATAATATGTCAAAATCTGCTTTAATTTGTTGATTAGACGTCATTTAATATTAATGTTAAAATTTCTCGATGCCAATGGCAAATTTTCAAGAACTTTTGAGATTACTATGTGTATGAAAATTAAACTAAACTTATCTACTGGATAAATATTTGATTTGTTCTGGCCAAAAGAGCTTTTTTCTGCTATATAAACTTTAAAAAAACCACTCACTTAATTTCACGTTCTTTTCCACCTTAAATCTCTGTAAAACGTTTAATGAAATAAAGGCCTGGTTTGGGTAAATGGTGGTGTAAAATTAAATAGCTTAAGTCATGTGATAATTTAACAACGTGTTTTAAAAAGCCCAAACATAAAATATACGAAACAAATTGAAAATATGGCTTCATCTTGACCAATTGTAGCGAGTTCACGTTTAAACTTTTGAGCTTTTGGTAATCTATAACAATTTTCAAAAACAAATAATGTTAGTTTAACAAAAATTAATACTATGTCCCTTTTATCTAAAAGGTTTTTAAAGACATGTAATCAAAAATGTTGTATTAATTATGGATTTAAAAACTAACTAACAATAATGAAACATGTACAAAAGATTATAAGAATTACAGAACATTCATTTAGGGAAATATTATTCTTTCAGTGCCATACATAAAATACTAGGTTTTTAACACTTAAGCATTTTTAAAAATATTTGAATAGTTATTATTGTTAAATAATGTGAACAATTCAACTATTCAAATAAGGTCGGACCTCAATTATTTCAAAGGATCGACTTCATACTTTATTAAATTAGCTCAAAGCTGTCGTCTCCAGCAGCTATTAGATTGCAGCACTTAACCTATTATCTCTCGTAGAATCTTAATAACCGCCTCTATCGCGCTAACATCCCGACTGTGCTGCCATCTCCCGGCACTAATCTCTGTAATAATGACTACACCATCTGTTAATGGACCACAACCTCTTATGAGTGAGGGCGGCAAAATACGCACGTCTGATTTCTTTTCTCTATAGTGCTAGTATTGTATGATTTTGTTTGTGAGTGATGTATTGCTATGATTTTGTTTGTGACTGATGTATTGCTATGATTTTTGATTTTAAATGTTGTATTGTATGATTTTAGATTTTAAATGCTGTATTGATATGATTATTACTTTTAAATTTTGTATTGCTAAGATTTTTTCTTTTAAATGCTGTTTTTCTATTATGTTTGTTTTTGAATGTTGTATTTTATGATTTTTGCTTTTGAATACTGCATTGCTGTAATCTTTGCTTTTGAATGTTGTGTTGCAATGATTTTTAGTTTTGATTGCTGTATTTTATGATTTTTGTTTTTGAATGCTGCATTGCTATGATTTTTGCTTTTGAATGTTGTGTTGATATTCTTTTTATATTTGAATGTTGTGTTGCTATGATTTTACTTTTGAATGCTGTATTATATAATTTTTGCATTTGAATGTTTTATTGCTATAATTTGATTTTGAATGTTGTATTGTATGATTTTTTGTTTTGAATGTTGTATTACTATAATTTGTTTTTGAATGTTGTATTGTATGATTTTTGCTTTTGAATGCTATATTGTTTGATCTTTGCTTTTAAATGTTGTAGTGCATAGTCTTGGCTTTTGAATTTCTGTATTGCTATGAATTTTACTCTTGAATTCTGTAGTGCTATGATTATTTTACTTTTTAATGCTGTATTGCTACGAATTTTACTTTTGAATACTGTATTATTATGCCTTTTACTTTTGAATGCTGTATTGCTATGATTTTTACTTTTGAATGCTGTATTGCTATAATTTTTGATTATGAATGTTTAATCTCGATCCAGTAGGTTGAGGTTTGATTCTACGAGAATCCTCGCAGCTACAATCAATTGAAACAACATGGAAAAACAAACTACGAGGATAAATTGGTTGAAATGACGTGTTTTTTGTTTGTTTGATAACTCCTATTAATTTTCATGAGCGTTAAACATAATTTCTGAGATAGCTGGTAGATAGTAGCACTGCAGTCCCAAGGATCGTTAACTGTTTTAATAATCTTATGTATTAAAAAAATAAGATACTCGAGGTATTTAACGTGCATCTTCTGAACTGACTGGTTACATCAGCACACGACTTAATAAACTAATTTAAATCTAGAACCAACACACAACACCCTGGCAGTTAATTCATCACATTGAAGGGAGAAACCCATATTTCAACAGGGATACATTTGTCGTCTCTGTTGTCGGGAATCGAACTCGGTACTGTGAGTTCAGAAGCCATACATGTTACTTAATGTATAAAGGTGTTGAACCAATCTGACGCAGGCTTCCATCCCAAAGTGTGCGTGCTTGGCACGGTGTATGATTGTCAACGGTGTAGCGTAAGGATCCTATCAAGGACCCTTGACACTATTAGGCTACAGCCCCCCTAACCCCCCTAATATGTCCTGACGGTTCCTCTCAACCGGCCGCGACACTTTCTCTTCCTGCGAGAGACGTTCTATCTTCCTTCACGCCCGATAGTAACACGGACATCGGCTCACTGACCAGCGTTTCTCTTGGGATACTGCCAACATCCGCACTTCGGTCGAGTGACGAGTTACGACGTTCCTGATCCATCATCAGCAGTGGTCATGGTGTCTACGTTGTCAGGCTCACGTCAGTTATACTCCTCACACCTAATCCTTGCTTCACTAGTTCGTTGAGTATCGCAGCAATTCACAAGCTGACAGAAACTTGGGGTAGGGGGGCTCAAAATCCGTCTTAAGTAAAGTTTTTTTTATCAATGTTTATGGTGAAACAAATAAAAAAAATTGCTGTAATAAAATAAATACATTATTTATAAAATTTAACTTACATTTTATTTATTCAGTGCAATTTACACCCATTACTGTTTCCAGCCTGTGGCCTGGGTAACTTTTTTATATTATAATCTTAGACTAGGACAGGCATAACATCCAGTCCCCAGCCGTTAATTCATTACTGTGAGAGGGTAAATCCATATTTCAACGATGATAATTTTTTTGGCCGTGCCCGGAATCAAACCCGGGACCCTTAGCTCAGTAGACAGACACGCTACCGACTGAGCTAGGGTGTCAGACACTTACTGCAATCAAATTATTTTAAAATGTCTTATCACTCGCTTTAATTCCAATACTTATAACTAAAGATAATCAAACTATTAAAATAATGTAATTTACCAAATGGTAAAACAAATAAAATAGAAGGGGGAGAGGTTGCTTGGTGGGATTGAAAATCTTACAATCTCTTACGTGGAGGGAAGGCTGTTTAAGCTCATAAAAAAAGCCCTACCTAGTTAAAAGAACATATCTGATTGCTAAACCCTTCCTTCACCTCTGACAATACGTGTTTTAATCACAACTTGTGAATGTGAGGAATACCAGGCCTCCACCGTGGTTCGGATTCCACGTTAAACTGTAGGTCCTCCATTTCATCTCACAATCACCCTACCATTACACATTAGCGTAAGTACGTAGCCCGAACGGGTAGTAAGACGCGGTGCTAATAATAATAATAATAATAATAATAATAATCTTAGTTTGCACACAAAACGTTCGTAATTTTCTATTGTGATAAACAAGTTTCTCGAACAAAGAATCAACAGACTTAACATTATTCTGTTTAAGCGACTGTTTGGCTTATTATATTTATTGTGTCGGGTTGAATGGCTGGCTGTCATTTACATAACAATGACGAAGTTTCTGTGTTACGAAATTGGACCAGTCAACGGTGGAAAAAAATGAAAGTTTATGTTTTAATAACCATGTTTCAATTTTTTATGCTACGTGTTGTAAGGAAGGACTATAAAGACAACGTTGACATAAAGCCCAGTGTCCTGCAGTAAAAGTAACATTGTCACTGTTGTGACACCGCTACCAATAAAATTATATCATTTAAATTGTAACGTCATCACTCCAGGAAGTAATCTAAAACAGATGTTTTATTTAAATTTATAAATGCTTTTAATGTATGAAATTATATCTAGACCCCTTCTTCGTTGGCCGCGTGGTCTAACGTGCTACTCTCGCAGTAGACTAGACTGCTAATGACGGGGCGATCGAGGTTCGAATATTGGTCATGTGTACTGAGAGTGGTCTTTCCAAAGTCGTTTTCCACTCTACTTCCACGCAGATATGGGCACACTTCCTCTAAATATAGCTTTAATAATCTCTGAAACTATTGGCGTAATTAGTAGATAAGCGTATAACCCGAACGGGTAGTAAGACGTGGTGCTAAAAAAATAGATCTCTTAAAGCAAAATCAATAACAATATCTATGCTCAACTTGATTTTTTGTCCGAAAAATAAAAATATAAACTTATTAAAAAGGCAGCACATTCCCCCCCAAAAAGCGACCCGTTTGGACCAATCTATACAGGATGTTTGGCGCGTTATTATTAAGTAAACGAGATGTCATTTGGACCAACAAAAATAGGACGTACAGATTAAGGAGAAAAATAATCCTCACCTTTCATTTTTGCAGCCCTAACCTAAAATATCCTAATCTTACCATCATGCGATTTTCTTTCAGTTTCACAAACCTAATTTAACTTAACCTAATCTAACGTAACTATCAGGCGATTTAACAGACAGTAGCTTTAGAGACGCAAGTCAGAGGTAGACAACCACACAAGGTAAGATTAACGTGTGTTTTCACAACCATGCCAAACGTCCTAAGCCCAACCTGGTCCAAACGACCCACGTAGTTCAAACACAGGTCAAAATAAAGAATGTTACTGTTAAGTATGTTAGAATCACGAACACTAAATAGGCCTATTGACTGTTATCAAAGTTTTATTTTGAGCTTAGTCTACATTAATTTAAAACGTGTAATAATTTCCGAATAGTCCAAATATGTTTTAGTTAGCAACCACGTCTTACTATTCGTCTGTTCTATCCGCATTTAATTACACTAAAAAGGTATGAGGAAAGGGGAATTTAGAGGAAATATACCCGTATTTGCGTGGAGAGAGAGAGTTGGATTTTTTTAATAACCTCAGTATAACCTGACGGGATTCGGACCCTGGACTCCTGGGTCACCTGCAATATATTTAAATAATTGTGCAATGAAGGTAGCTTTCTTTATACGAATTTATAGAATAAATACTCTTACGCGCTTCAGAGATGAATCCAAATAAATCCATTTAAGATGGGAGTGTAGGGGACGCGAGAAAAGGCCAGTGTTTTTGCAATTTTTATGACAAAACATTTTCTTTTGTACAAAATAAATACAATATTGCTCCAGTAGAAACATAGAGTTTAATTTTCTTCACATGGTGATATCAACAGTTATTGAGTATCTGTCAAGGGTGTCCTGGAATTTAATGACAACTATTTCTCTTAATTTAAAAACGTTTCTCATCTAATGCCGCTATGTTAATGAGAGATATTCAACAACTGTTGATATCACTGTGTGAAGAAAACTAAGATCTATGTTTCTACTGGAGCAATATTTTATTTATTTTGACCAAAAAATATTTAACCATAGAAATTGCAAAAACACTTACCTTTTCTCGCGTTCCATATACCCCTACCTTAAAATTTATCCAACGATGTGTGTAATGAAGATGACTTCACCTCCAGAACGCTCCAAACATTCCGACATCTAATTGTGGTGGTGGCTATAGGGGGAAGAGCGACATACAATTAGACAGAGATATAATTAACATATTCCTCTTCATGCGTAGATTGGCAGACCTGGTAATTAACCTACAAAAAGAAGCTCAAGTAGGACTCCATCGGCGGCTTCTAATGTGTAACAACGAGCAATCAGACACTTAATTACTTGGCTACCTTTCTTCCGTAATCGACGGGAGTTATTCCAAGCTTGGGACGAGTCGTGACTCAGGGAAATATTCATCCACGATGTCGATTGATTAACCAACTACGTGGCTTGGTTCAATTCTGACTAGAAGCTGAAATGACTTAACATGTTTCTTTATGAGCATTAATTAAATAATATTATTATATGTATATATGTGTAGAGATAGTTGAAAAAAATTACTGCATTATACATTAAAAAAATAGTTAGATGCACTGCACAAACTTTCTCCCTCTTACATATTAAAATATGTCTAGATACATTTTTCTAAAAAAACTGGTAAGATTTGTAAAACTAAATAATATACATTGTCGCAGAAACACTCCACCAAAGATCATAAATGAAATAATACACATTGTTACTGGAAGATTGAGTAAAGTTTCAAAGATTTACACGCAAAAATTAACATAATTATATTTGCTTTGCTCAGAATATTATATTGTTCTTGTAAAAATATATTTAAGATAAAATATTTTTATTTATAAAAGTAATATAACTTCACAATGATAAGCTATTTTGTATCTCAAATAGCTGCGGAGATATTTTCAAAATTAGAAATTTCTGTTTATGTAAAATACCACCACTTCATTTTAATGGAAAAATGAGGACTGCCATTTTGTTTATAACGTTAAACAATGACTGGATACAAAATTTAATCAAAATCGTTATAAGTGATTTAGAGAAAATTTATTTTTACGGTTTTTGCCCTTCAGTAAATTAGGTACCCTTAACTTTAGTATTCAATAGATAATTACAAAATCCCTTATTAAAACCCGAGATAAGTTTTAGCATGATCGGTAAAATGATTTTGGCTCTAGTCTGAGATACAGACATACAGACAAACACAAAAACAGACAGAGGTCATCGCGAAGACAACTTTTTTTAGGTTTCAGGGGGTTATGGAACGTCGACCATTATCAAAATCTTGAGTTAGATTTTTGTGACGATCACAGTACTTATTTCGTCGATGGGCTGAGAGGAAGTAAAAATAAACAAGGCATTTTATAACATGTTTTTCACCAAAACAGTTGACTCCTTTCCATACCCTCGACTAATTCGGCTAGTGGTTTTTTCGCAAACCCATTGCTACTATTGGTTGAGAAATGACATACTATACTGGAATCGAACCCTGAATATTTAATTTATATCAACGATGTGTTTTTATATCTTAGATAATCAGTTCCGAAACATATTCATTATAACTTTGCATGTTTAATGAGAAGGTCAGTAAAATAATGTTACCTACAAGCTACAACATTTTATAACATTAACATTTGGTTTTAAGAATGAACTTAAAAGCCAGATCCAGATGACATTTGAATCATTTAGCAAGATCTCCGTACTTGTTCAACTTTTGAAACGACCATAGGTACTTGAAATGCTTTATAAAAAAGAGTGCCTGAATGACTTTTAAACAAGATTTCTCTTTCAGCATGTGTGACACAGCTTTCATATAAATACATATTAACTTACTTACTTAAAGAACACAACGAATGTGCGTAAGCATGTTGCAACATCTTTTTCACCAAGATTACCTATAATGATATTTGTCATCGATAGGACGAGATATTTTTTGTTTGGACCTAACCATATAGTTAGGATAGTGTATTATTGTAGTATAGGATATTAAAATCTAGTGCATAAGTAGTGTAGAATTTCCATAGGAAGGGCCTTATCTGACAGCAAGAAAAGTTACTAGATCTACTTTCACGTATTCATACGTCAAATCATATGAGCTGCATCTGTAGCCTTTGACAGATATACACTATCACTAAAACAATACTCAGAATAGTTCTTGTAATACTCCACTAATCCTCCACTAACACTCAGCCTAGTTCTTGTAATCCTCCACTAACACTCAGCCTAGTTCTTGTAATCCTTCACTAACACTCAGCCTAGTTCTTGTAATCCTCCACTAACACTCAGCCTAGTTCTTGTAATCCTTCACTAACACTCAGCCTAGTTCTTGTAATCCTCCACTAACACTCAGCCTAGTTCTTATAATCCTCTACTAACACTCAGCCTAGTTCTTGTAATCCTTCACTAACACTCAGCCTAGTTCTTGTAATCCTCCACTAACACTCAGCCTAGTTCTTGTAATCCTTCACTAACACTCAGCCTAGTTCTTGTAATCCTCCACTAACACTCAGCCTAGTTCTTGTAATCCTCCACTAACACTCAGCCTAGTTCTTGTAATCCTTCACTAACACTCAGCCTAGTTCTTGTAATCCTCCACTAACACTCAGCCTAGTTCTTGTAATCCTTCACTAACACTCAGCCTAGTTCTTGTAATCCTTCACTAACACTCAGCCTAGTTCTTGTAATCCTCCACTAACACTCAGCCTAGTTCTTGTAATCCTTCACTAACACTCAGCCTAGTTCTTGTAATCCTTCACTAACACTCAGCCTAGTTCTTGTAATCCTCCACTAACACTCAGCCTAGTTCTTGTAATCCTTCACTAACACTCAGCCTAGTTCTTGTAATCCTTCACTAACACTCAGCCTAGTTCTTGTAATCCTCCACTAACACTCAGCCTAGTTCTTGTAATCCTTCACTAACACTCAGCCTAGTTCTTGTAATCCTTCACTAACACTCAGCCTAGTTCTTGTAATCCTCCACTAACACTCAGCCTAGTTCTTGTAATCCTTCACTAACACTCAGCCTAGTTCTTGTAATCCTTCACTAACACTCAGCCTAGTTCTTGTAATCCTCCACTAACACTCAGCCTAGTTCTTGTAATCCTTCACTAACACTCAGCCTAGTTCTTGTAATCCTTCACTAACACTCAGCCTAGTTCTTGTAATCCTCCACCAAGACTCAGCCTAGTTCTTGTAATCCTCCACTGACACTCAGCCTAGTTCTTGTAATCCTTCACTAACACTCAGCCTAGGTCTTGTAATCCTTCACTAACACTCAGCCTAGTTCTTGTAATCCTCCACCAAGACTCAGCCTAGTACTTGTAATCCTTCACTAACACTCAGCCTAGTTCTTGTAATCCTCCACTAACACTCAGCCTACTTCTTGTAATCCTTCACTAACACTCAGCCTAGTTCTTGTAACTCTCCACGCCCGGAGCACATGATGCAACCCTCAGATCGTGATCTTGAACGATGCTGCACATTCCCGCAGCTGTAACTCACGATCTCGTTACGGATCAGGGATTGGATTGTAATAGTCTCAGTGGGCCGTGGCTCGAGATACCTTTCTCCGACCGACCTTGAGGTACCGCCTTCAGACCTCAAGCGATTCTAACTGTACATTTCCTATCTAGGTCCAGTATGGAGCCTGGATACGCGCTCTGGGATGGGTGCCAACACAGGGTACTCCACATCCGCAGCCCTGCGAGGTGACCCTGACCATAATAGGGATCTGTCATGCGTCCTGAAGGTTGACCTTGACTTTTCTAGGGATGTAACCTAGGACCGAAGAAGGACCCTGTGCTTGAAGGTCTATTCTAGGCTCTGATAGGTGAATCGGTGTTTGAGAGTAATCCATGAGGGGCCCTGATATATGACCCTACTATGTATTAAGGTCACTTATGACGGCTTTTTATGTTTTATTTTCGTTGTCATTTCCCGTGCTCCACGTCTTACTACCCGTCAGGGCTATTAGTACATTTTCACTAATGCGGTAGAGATGAGTAGGATAGAGTCTAGAGGAAGTGTACCATTTCTAAAAAAAAACCCTTCCCCACCGACGGAGAATCGAACCCCGACCTTCTCGCTACCAGCAAATCAGATGAGGCTGACGACTTCGTCCGCGTACCTACCGATGCGGGTAGCTACCTAGTTAGTGGTCGCTTTTATGTTGACTTGGTTTTGTTTTTTGCTGTTGATGCGTGGTAATAAACCGACTCTCGGATGTTAACCTTCAATGTGTGTGTTTGTGTGTGTGTTTTATTTTATAAAAATAGGACATAGCCTCATTTACAAGCTCCAGTTCGATATCTTCAAGTGCGAACGAGATGCCAAGAAGTATCTACAAGGTCGTCTGATTGCACACAACTGTTTTTTAGATTATTTATGATTATTATTTGTTCCGTCTTACGACAGGTCCATTCCTTTTGTCAGTGAACATTAGACCGTCAATGCACCCTGACCTTTGCATCCTTCATCACCCAGAATTTTCTTATTTCCTTCAAGTCATCCAATAGTTGAATCCTTCTTCCTAAGCTCCTCTTTCCCTCAACCTTTCCTTCCATGACGTCGTGCAGAAGACAGTCCCTCCTAAGAATGTGTCTGATCCTGTTTGCTTTGCACTGAAGAATAACATCCAGAATTGTTCTCTTCTCACCCACTCTTCTTAGGACTTCATTTGTCACCCTGTCTGTCCACCTGATCTTCTCAAGTCTTCAACAGCCTCACATGTCAAAGATCTCCAAGTAATTCTTTTCCATCTTCCTAAGAGTCTAAGTTTCTGCTCCACACAGTTCCAAACTTAAATTGCTGGTCAGGAGTAACCTCTTCTTGTTAAGAGATAAACCCTACCTCATAAATCATTCCTTACACGTAAAAAAAAATATATTTTTATAATAAATGAAAAATAAAATTATTTAAATGGAGATATTTCCAGATTGTTGCATTTTTTTTAAGAAAGAAATTTACGATAGAGACAGGGATTTAAACTCCCCAGTCATCGCCAATGTAAAAGATTGTGACACCTTAGACCACAAGCCTATCATAAAATCTCCCTCGACTAGTGGTATTTGTATGACAATGACAATGTGTTCCCTTTCACGCATGCGCCGATGAACTAGAACATACCGTATTATAAATTCAACAACCAGCACAGGAAAATAAATAAAAGAAAGCGGATGGATTAGATTTCTAAATAGAAACGATTTTATTTTGCACCAGCCTAAATTCACCTAACCAAAACGATCCCGTAGTAAGTTAGGTTTATTATTAATTATAATATTAATTATTACTTTCTGTCAAAACTATCTTATCAATCGGGATAAAACTTGGTATATAGGGTTTTCATAAGGCTTCCCCGTGGAGTTTTTAGAATTAGATATCCAACCCTAAAATTAAGGGTAGTTTACTGAAGGGAAAAAAGAGAAAAGAAAAAAGGTTTTCCTCTAAATTTGCTCTTACGATTTTGATTAAATTTTATCTCCAAACATTGTTTAACATTTCAAACAAAATGGCAACTCTCGCGTTCTTTTCACGGCTTTGCCGAAAATTGACCTTAAGAACTTAGGTTAAAAATAGACTGAGCTAAAGTGACGAGCCATCCAATCACTGACCCCTGCCAAGATGTTCTTTTGCGCGAACTACTACTACACCTAATATCATTGCTGAGGGAACTACTGGTCTAATGGAGAAAAGCTTCATCTTCGCCCTCTCTCATTTAACTGTTGCCAAATCTCCTCGCTTTCAGTTATGTTGGAAGGCGCTACTGGCAACATCGACCAACCAGCGTTACAAAACTTGTTTTAAATTTTAGGGGAGATTGACCACACAAAAACGAGAGAATGACAACGTTGTTTCCCAATAGTAACCATGTAGCTCCCTCAGCGGTGATGTTCGGTGTATAATCGCCAACAGAAAAGTTTTGAAATACCTGTGACGTTATAGATGATATACAGTGCGCTAAAACACACATGCGGAGGGAGAGAGAAAAAATGAATATCGGAAATGTGTCACACAGTCAAGGAGCAAACCGGTATTTTAAACGAGTTCGACCTTGTTATTGATCGACTTTTTCGTTGAAAACATTGCCAAGTTGTAAAACTATTTGCGTTTCAACTGTTTTCTAGAGTAGCCCTGTACACTACGTCTATCCTGAAAGGTAGCAGTCATACATTGACTGAATACACTATGGCACTATCGTATAAGCTACACCATAGTGGAACCAAGCAAGCTAGCAGTCTAACGCGTCACTTTCTTTACATACTGGGTCGCCAGTGATGAGATCGGACTTTGAACCGCAGTCAGGAGTACTGAGAGTGGTTTTCTTTAAATGATTTACTACTCCAATTCCACGCTAATGTGGGTATATTTCCTATAAAACCTAGCCTCATCGTCAATGTAAATATTTGGATAGACTGAATGGGTAGTAAGACGCGGATAGCTCATTAATGACGCACCCTTTAATCCTCAATTTTGGATTAGCTGGCGGATGTTCACTTGGTTGACATATCCGGTATTAGAGCCCGATTATTGATCCAGCCCTGGGCCAATACAACATGGCTGCTTTGTATCTAATGGAATAGTTGGTAGTCTTGTTCTTTATAAATATTCTTCAATGGGAGTCGAACCTTGAAGTAAGCTACAAAGTCACTTGAACATCACGAATACTAAAACTTCGCCCCAACAGAGTTTCTACACCAAGTTCTCTTATAAATGATGGCTTCAAATATACGTCCGAGTCTCAAATCCTCAGATCTCTTGACCATGGCCGAAATACCGATATTAGGAATGTGATAGGAAGAGATTTTGAGAAAATACAAACTTTTTTCTTTGCAGTGAACAGTGATAATATTTTACTATTTGATTATTTTTATTTTGAAGTTATAGATGATATCTATCAAAAGTGACAGCTGCAGAATGCATGACTTGACGTATGGACACGTGAACGTAGATCTAGTAACTTTTATAACTGACAAGTAAGGAAGTTTCTTCCTATGACATTTGGATTAAACCTTAGCTCTCTCCACCCTCCAACTTTCGATACAAAGTAAATTTTTTGACATTTATAAAATTTAAAAACAATTTTCACGTATTCGTAATTCAAGTCATGTGATCTGAAGCTAACACTTTGGATATATTTGATCAATACTTATAAAATAACATTAATAATCTGGTGAAATGCTATCAATGTTGACCGAAAAAAAAAGGGTTTCTATTTTCTAAAAGTTCTTTCATACCAAAATACTATAATCGCTCGCTTATTATTGTTTATCACCGCGTCTTACTACCTGTTCAGGTTGTACGCATATCTGATAATTACTATAATGAGGTAGGGGCGAGAAAGGGAGAATTTTAGAGCTAATGTATCCGCATTTGCGTGGAAAGAGTGGGAAACCATCAAGGAAAAAATCTCCCCCAGTAGATGTGACCGGGATTCAAAACCTGATCTCCCCATCATCAGCAGGCCAATCTAGCACGAGGGTGACGCTTAAGACCAATCTAAAACGAGGGTGACGCTTAAGACCAATCTAACACGAGGGTGACGCTTAAGACCAATCTAAAACGAGGGTGACGCTTAAGACCAATCTAACACGAGGGTGACGCTTAAGAACAATCTAACACGAGGGTGACGCTTAAGACCAATCTGACACGAGGGGGACGCTTAAGACCAATCTGACACGAGGGGGACGCTTAAGACCAATCTAAAACGAGGATGACGCTTAAGACCAATCTGACACGAGGGGGACGCTTAAGACCAATCTAAAACGAGGATGACGCTTAAGACCAATCTAAAACGAGGATGACGCTTAAGACCAATCTGCCACTGAAACGGGTCGCACGTTTGTTACAGAAGAATCAAAATGAGGGTTTGTTTTACAACACTTTTACAACTGAGACAATATCCGAATTTAAATCTATTGGTGGGAAAAACGAGTACTAAATTTTTTGGATATTGTTAGGTAATATTAAGGTAGGTTGAACACTTAATAAGTTATATAATTTAAATAAAACCACGAGGAATGTTCTTTAACCTTTGAGTTTTTTTACTCAGTGAGCAATTTGTTGTGGAATGTGTTTGGTTACAACACACTTTGGGCCAGTCACTTTTCTATCATGTTTACTATTGCCTCATAGAGAATAATCGAGTGAAACCACACATCGGCACTGTCTGGGTATGATATGGCTAGGCTGCCTTCACAACACACAGAGATGTGAGTCTGAGTCGTGTTACTTGCAACGAGTCTGTTATTGTGATGATGCCTTCACAACACACAGAGATGTGAGTCTGTTACGTGTTACTTGCAACGAGTCTGTTGTTATTGTGATGATGCCTTCACAACACACAGAGATGTGAGTCTGTTACGTGTTCCTTGCAACGAGTCTGTTGTTATTGTGATGATGCCTTCACAACACACAGAGATGGAGTCTGAGACATGTTACTTGCAACGAGTCTGTTGTTATTGTGAGGCTGCCTTCACAACACACAGAGATGGAGTCTGTTACGTGTTACTTGCAACGAGTCTGTTGTTATTGTGATGATGCCTTCACAACACACAGAGATGTGAGTCTGTTACGTGTTCCTTGCAACGAGTCTGTTGTTATTGTGATGATGCCTTCACAACACACAGAGATGGAGTCTGAGACATGTTACTTGCAACGAGTCTGTTGTTATTGTGAGGCTGCCTTCACAACACACAGAGATGGAGTCTGAGACGTGTTACTTGCAACGAGTCTGTTGTTATTGTGAGGCTGCCTTCACAACACACAGAGATGGAGTCTGAGACGTGTTACTTGCAACGAGTCTGTTGTTATTGTGAGGCTGCCTTCACAACACACAGAGATGGAGTCTGAGACGTGTTACTTGCAACGAGTCTGTTGTTATTGTGAGGCTGCCTTCACAACACACAGAGATGGAGTCTGAGACGTGTTACTTGCAACGAGTCTGTTGTTATTGTGAGGCTGCCTTCACAACACACAGAGATGGAGTCTGAGACGTGTTACTTGCAACGAGTCTGTTGTTATTGTGAGGCTGCCTTCACAACACACAGAGATGGAGTCTGAGACGTGTTACTTGCAACGAGTCTGTTGTTATTGTGAGGCTGCCTTCACAACACACAGAGATGGAGTCTGAGACGTGTTACTTGCAACGAGTCTGTTGTTATTGTGAGGCTGCCTTCACAACACACAGAGATGGAGTCTGAGACGTGTTACTTGCAACGAGTCTGTTGTTATTGTGAGGCTGCCTTCACAACACACAGAGATGGAGTCTGAGACGTGTTACTTGCAACGAGTCTGTTGTTATTGTGAGGCTGCCTTCACAACACACAGAGATGTAGTCTGAGACGTGTTACTTGCAACGAGTCTGTTGTTATTGTGAGGCTGCCTTCACAACACACAGAGATGGAGTCTGTGACGTGTTACTTGCAACGAGTCTGTTATTGTGATGATGCCTTCGCCACGCATAGAGACAATTATGAACTTTACTAGATCTACTTTCATGTATTCATACGTCATTTGATCTGTAGTGATCAATGTTTTATTATCAATACTCATAAAATAACAATAATATAAGAAGGAATACACGTTACACAAACACTAAATTACTTCAATTTGAATTTAAAAAAATGTTTGAGCTCAAAATGAAGTAATTTAGTGTTCGTGTAAAGCGTATTCCCTCTTCTATTATTGTTTGATAACGGCAACATTGTCAAAATGTTACTCAACTTGCTTTAAAATTTGTGTTTCAATGTGGGTTTAACTATTTCTACTATAAAAGAAAAGAAGAAGATGTCACCTTAATGCAGTGGATTCTTCTCACATTTTCCCTCTTTCCTTACGTGGGCTTTCTTAGTTAAATTTACACTTATTGGTTTATTTAATTTATTTTTATCAATTTCTATTATTATAAAATTATTCAGCCATTGGGCCACCTTATTGTGAAACAAATTAAAAATAATTAAAAAGCAAAATGTTATCAATGTTGAACGCAAACAAAAAGTTTGTAATCTTTTAAAAGGTGATCAAAATGTCAATTTGTAAGAAATATATATATGTAGACTATATATATATATATATATATATATTTATGATCGATAGTCAGTGAATGTATGGGTGCTATTAAGACAAGGCTTCCAATGTCATTAAAGTTTAGGTCTATAAAAGATTGTCTTGGGTTGTAGATTCGCGCGTAAATCACAAAATGTCTGAACTGTCTTTGGGTTTTTCCACAAACCCAGTGATTTTTACAAGCAATAAAGTTGACTTAGCCAATTTTTCGCCTGAGAATATTGTGTTGACATTGGCGCAAATGTGTAGGTGGTGCAAACGAAAGCTTTGTACAAGACAATCACAGGTGTTACATTATCTTGGGAACATGGTCATGATTATTATATTTCACACATAAGATTCTTAGCACACGCGCCAGAGCACAGGCCATTCGCCACTGGAGTGGTGTTAGCTAGCAGCTAGCAAAAGCTACCACATCTACTCTCATGTATCCATCCGCCAAACCATATGATTTGCAAGACCATGTCAAAACTTTCACAACAAACAATTTATTTTTAATCACCCTTTTATTTTGACCGTTTTTAAATTATTGAGACACAAAACTTATGAAAATAACCTTTTTTTTGTGTATTTTTGTAAGCGGTGAATGTGGTACTTAAAATATTTACAAAAGAGAGCTTCTAAATCTAAAGGGCTGCGCTCACTTCATAAATCAAGATGTTGTACCAGACAAAACGAGGGTAGTTTATGACGTCATACAAATCGTGTCTATGCACCTCTGTTTACAAAATAAAAACGTTTTATTTTGAAACTAATATCTTGTTTGGCTCTTTTTCTAAGTTACAAAAACACATTTATTTATTTTGGTGGCCAGTTATAAGAAGATATAATAGTTTTTAATTTAATATTTCATGCACTATAATATCTCTTGTTGCCAAAACTATGGTAGTTTTATTAATATATTTTGTTCTTTTAATAAGTTATGAAAAACCCAATTATACAATAATTTCTAGGGAAGTATTATTATAGACTTAAGGTTAACATAAGTGACTTTCAGCCAATATTTGTAATTAAAATCTACTGCTAATTATAAGTTACCACCACTCCAGTCGTGAAAGAACTGTACAAATACCAACTTTCAGTTGACAGTCGGAAGTTGTGTCCTTCTCGCTTTTAATTTATTATCATCGTCGTTGTTGAGTAACCGCTACTAACGCAAGATTATGTAAACAATATTTAGCGAAAGGGCAATTCATATTTTAATTGTATGAATGAGACTCAATTTAAGATTTGCATGTTTTGGGCATGCGACTAAGTAATTAAATAAGAACTCGTGCTGCGGATAGTAATTATTCGGAAGGTGCCCCAGATACGACACACATTTCAAATACATTTCTTTGATGAAAGAAATTGCGTATTCATCTCCCGGTTGGAGTATATATTATATCAATAATTTAACATTGGATTTTCAGCCAACAAAACATCAGTACTCACTTAATGATTTAAGATGCTAGTTTTGCTTGGACTTTGATTTTTTTTTAAATATGCTTTAATGTTAATCACTGAATTAATTTATAAAAATTAAACCAGTAAAAATAACAAAAATACATAGACTATTTGATTGTAATTAACTTAATAAGTACTAGTAGATTAAAAAATATAAAAACATACCACAGCCTACATGGTTTTTATAATTTGCACAGGTGGGCTCGTGGAATAAACAACAAGCTCATTTAGTCAAGCTTGTTGGTGACGGAAGATCAAGGTTTGAATCCCGACCATGTGTTTTAAGGGTAGTTTTTCTCAAATGGTTTCCCCACTTCCTCAACGCAAATGTGGAAACATTTCCTCTCAATAATTGTAGCTTCCTCCCTGCTAACCCACTATAGTGTAATTAAATGCATATAGCCTTGATGAGCGGTAAGATGCGGAGAAAAAAAGGAATAATTTTATTTGAAACTTTTAACGTTAATTTTATAAGCAAATAACTTTTGAACTGACTTAACCTCATACACCAGTATACACGTAATTCTAACATAAGAAATAGCAGAAAACTTCAATAAACAACAAAACTTAGGGAATAGGACGTAGTTCGAAGATAGTGAGGGTCGCAATTTTCATCTACAAAAATTTCATTGAAAGAGTACTTTAATTTTTTTTTTCCTTTAACATTTATAACATTTTACTTTATTATTATTACTATCATCATTATTATAGTTATTTTTATAGACATTGATGATATATATCAAAAGGGACAGCTTCAAAGCACATGACTTGACTTATGAATACATGAAATTATATCTAGTAACTTATTTAACTGTCAGATAAGATTCTTTCAATGAAAAGTGGAACGTATTTGCGCTATTTATTTCATAATAATCTTACTTAAAACAAGAAAACAATAAGTTAATTCTGCAGTTCCATGCAACCGATATCGATAATTTTTTTTTAAATAAAGATTTTATACCGAGGATTTTCCCCGAAAAATTTCAAATTTTTATTTGTTTGTTGCCGTGTCTCCCTACCCCTTGGGGCTATATAGGCATATAAATTAACTACCTACTCTAATGTGTTAGGGATGAGAGAGGTAGACTTTTAGAAGGTGGTTTACCCGCATTTGATTGTAGGGAGAGTGGAAAAACAATTTAAGAAAAAAAAACACTCTTGTGTACACTCGTGGTGAATGATACCACGAATCCTTAAAATCATCCTTTCTCATCCTGTCCCTCTAAGTTACGGAGCAAGTAACCATTGTCTACCAAGCACAAACACCATAACGAACAACCAAAAGCACCTCTCTCTAACGCCGTTCGTCTCTAAAAAACTACGGAAATAAACAAAAGACAGTTGACTGGTGATTATAAAACAGACTTACATCGACAAAGACTAGCTCTGGGTTACATGCACCGGTTGATATGCGGTCTAGGGTGTCAACCCGACTGAAGGTGTTGTCAGGTTACTAAGGTTTTTTTTTTTACTAAACACTTTTCCACTCTGTTTTCTTGCAAATCATGGTACATTTCCTCTAAATTCTATCTTACTCATCCCTACTCAATTAGTTTTTATAATAATAATAATAATAATAATAATAATAATAATAATAATAATAATAATAATCCGGACGAGTATTAAGACGGGGTTAAACTAAAAGGTCTGAGTACTTAATTTTGGCCTGGTAAACTGAGGTTCGATTCCCAGTAAGGTACATCGAGGCAGTTTTCTCCTTAATCTATGGGCTTAAATTTTCTATCAAAACAAAGATTTGCTACACATTAAAATTCACCCTCCTCTCGCTGTATCCTTGGACCATTAACTAATGTAAGTTGCGGATATTCCGCCCGGACAGTAGACCCTCTCCCCAGAAGGGTGACTACTCACCGTAACGACACCTATCTTCATGCTTGCGAGTCCTGGGTGTAAGTCCCCGGTAGTTGTATGTTTACCTGATCACACTTCACTTTGCAATGCCCCTCCCTCCATCCCGCCACTGTTGTCTTATACCGGCCGCCATCTTGTCTGGCTCCAGCGGCGACCAACTCTCCTCCACTCCAGCCCCTGGGACGTTGGTAGGAGGGTTAGGTGAGCTGTTAGTGTGCCTGACTCTCCCTCCACTCCAGCTCCTGGAACGTTGGTAGGAGGGTTAGGTGAGCTGTTAGTGTGCCTGACTCTTCCTCCTCTCCAGCCCCTGGGACGTTGATAGGAGGGCTAGGTGAGCTGTTAGTGTGCCTGACTCTTCCTCCTCTCCAGCCCCTGGGACGTTGATAGGAGGGTTAGGTGAGCTGTTAGTACGCCTGACTCTTCCTCCTCTCCAGCCCCTGGGACGTTGGTAGGAGGGTTAGGTGAGATGTTAGTACACCTGACTATTCCTCCACTACAGCCCCTGGGACGTTGGTAGGAGGGTTAGGTGAGATGTTAGTACACCTGACTATTCCTCCACTACAGCCCCTGGGACGTTGGTAGGAGGGTTAGGTGAGATGTTAGTACACCTGACTATTCCTCCACTACAGCCCCTGGGACGTTGGTAGGAGGGTTAGGTGAGATGTTAGTACACCTGACTATTCCTCCACTACAGCCCCTGGGACGTTGGTAGGAGGGTTAGGTGAGATGTTAGTACACCTGACTATTCCTCCACTACAGCCCCTGGGACGTTGGTAGGAGGGTTAGGTGAGATGTTAGTACACCTGACTATTCCTCCACTACAGCCCCTGGGACGTTGGTAGGAGGGTTAGGTGAGATGTTAGTACACCTGACTATTCCTCCACTACAGCCCCTGGGACGTTGGTAGGAGGGTTAGGTGAGATGTTAGTACACCTGACTATTCCTCCACTACAGCCCCTGGGACGTTGGTAGGAGGGTTAGGTGAGATGTTAGTACACCTGACTATTCCTCCACTACAGCCCCTGGGACGTTGGTAGGAGGGTTAGGTGAGATGTTAGTACACCTGACTATTCCTCCACTACAGCCCCTGGGACGTTGGTAGGAGGGTTAGGTGAGATGTTAGTACACCTGACTATTCCTCCACTACAGCCCCTGGGACGTTGGTAGGAGGGTTAGGTGAGATGTTAGTACACCTGACTATTCCTCCACTACAGCCCCTGGGACGTTGGTAGGAGGGTTAGGTGAGATGTTAGTACACCTGACTATTCCTCCACTACAGCCCCTGGGACGTTGGTAGGAGGGTTAGGTGAGATGTTAGTACACCTGACTATTCCTCCACTACAGCCCCTGGGACGTTGGTAGGAGGGTTAGGTGAGATGTTAGTACACCTGACTATTCCTCCACTACAGCCCCTGGGACGTTGGTAGGAGGGTTAGGTGAGATGTTAGTACACCTGACTATTCCTCCACTACAGCCCCTGGGACGTTGGTAGGAGGGTTAGGTGAGATGTTAGTACACCTGACTATTCCTCCACTACAGCCCCTGGGACGTTGGTAGGAGGGTTAGGTGAGATGTTAGTACACCTGACTATTCCTCCACTACAGCCCCTGGGACGTTGGTAGGAGGGTTAGGTGAGATGTTAGTACACCTGACTATTCCTCCACTACAGCCCCTGGGACGTTGGTAGGAGGGTTAGGTGAGATGTTAGTACACCTGACTATTCCTCCACTACAGCCCCTGGGACGTTGGTAGGAGGGTTAGGTGAGATGTTAGTACACCTGACTATTCCTCCACTACAGCCCCTGGGACGTTGGTAGGAGGGTTAGGTGAGATGTTAGTACACCTGACTATTCCTCCACTACAGCCCCTGGGACGTTGGTAGGAGGGTTAGGTGAGATGTTAGTACACCTGACTATTCCTCCACTACAGCCCCTGGGACGTTGGTAGGAGGGTTAGGTGAGATGTTAGTACACCTGACTATTCCTCCACTACAGCCCCTGGGACGTTGGTAGGAGGGTTAGGTGAGATGTTAGTACACCTGACTATTCCTCCACTACAGCCCCTGGGACGTTGGTAGGAGGGTTAGGTGAGATGTTAGTACACCTGACTATTCCTCCACTACAGCCCCTGGGACGTTGGTAGGAGGGTTAGGTGAGATGTTAGTACACCTGACTATTCCTCCACTACAGCCCCTGGGACGTTGGTAGGAGGGTTAGGTGAGATGTTAGTACACCTGACTATTCCTCCACTACAGCCCCTGGGACGTTGGTAGGAGGGTTAGGTGAGATGTTAGTACACCTGACTATTCCTCCACTACAGCCCCTGGGACGTTGGTAGGAGGGTTAGGTGAGATGTTAGTACACCTGACTATTCCTCCACTACAGCCCCTGGGACGTTGGTAGGAGGGTTAGGTGAGATGTTAGTACACCTGACTATTCCTCCACTACAGCCCCTGGGACGTTGGTAGGAGGGTTAGGTGAGATGTTAGTACACCTGACTATTCCTCCACTACAGCCCCTGGGACGTTGGTAGGAGGGTTAGGTGAGATGTTAGTACACCTGACTATTCCTCCACTACAGCCCCTGGGACGTTGGTAGGAGGGTTAGGTGAGATGTTAGTACACCTGACTATTCCTCCACTACAGCCCCTGGGACGTTGGTAGGAGGGTTAGGTGAGATGTTAGTACACCTGACTATTCCTCCACTACAGCCCCTGGGACGTTGGTAGGAGGGTTAGGTGAGATGTTAGTACACCTGACTATTCCTCCACTACAGCCCCTGGGACGTTGGTAGGAGGGTTAGGTGAGATGTTAGTACACCTGACTATTCCTCCACTACAGCCCCTGGGACGTTGGTAGGAGGGTTAGGTGAGATGTTAGTACACCTGACTATTCCTCCACTACAGCCCCTGGGACGTTGGTAGGAGGGTTAGGTGAGATGTTAGTACACCTGACTATTCCTCCACTACAGCCCCTGGGACGTTGGTAGGAGGGTTAGGTGAGATGTTAGTACACCTGACTATTCCTCCACTACAGCCCCTGGGACGTTGGTAGGAGGGTTAGGTGAGATGTTAGTACACCTGACTATTCCTCCACTACAGCCCCTGGGACGTTGGTAGGAGGGTTAGGTGAGATGTTAGTACACCTGACTATTCCTCCACTACAGCCCCTGGGACGTTGGTAGGAGGGTTAGGTGAGATGTTAGTACACCTGACTATTCCTCCACTACAGCCCCTGGGACGTTGGTAGGAGGGTTAGGTGAGATGTTAGTACACCTGACTATTCCTCCACTACAGCCCCTGGGACGTTGGTAGGAGGGTTAGGTGAGATGTTAGTACACCTGACTATTCCTCCACTACAGCCCCTGGGACGTTGGTAGGAGGGTTAGGTGAGATGTTAGTACACCTGACTATTCCTCCACTACAGCCCCTGGGACGTTGGTAGGAGGGTTAGGTGAGATGTTAGTACACCTGACTATTCCTCCACTACAGCCCCTGGGACGTTGGTAGGAGGGTTAGGTGAGATGTTAGTACACCTGACTATTCCTCCACTACAGCCCCTGGGACGTTGGTAGGAGGGTTAGGTGAGCTGTTAGTACACCTGACTATTCCTTCACTACAGCCCCTGGGACGTTGGTAGGAGAGTTAGGTGAGCGGTCAGCTTGCCTTACTCTTTGTCCAGGCTGGATAGCAACCGGATGTGATGCATGTTTTATAGCTCCAGTTCTCGCTTCAGGAGAATACCACTGTGGTCCCTTAAAATAAGATATCCACGTCCTGTTCCCTTAGATTAGATTGTAATAACTTATAGTGCTGACAAATTGCGAATTACCCAATTGTGAGTTAAGGAATGTGAATTTTGCAGAGGGATGCAAAATTCCTTGACTACATTATCTTTTCATCTCGGAATGTTGAAACAATTTATATGTGAGCATTTATGCATTTATAAAAAATATATATTATTTAAAAATATACTTACTCAACATGAGTGCCTTAAAATTACTTAAAAATGCCTGAAAATGACTCTAAAATACCTTAAAATGCTTGAAAATGACACAAAAATGATCTATAAAACATAAATTTCTACAATAATGGCGTCATGATCAGAGTTCATAATTATACTTATAAGCATTGTATGTGACGAACTAGCAAAAAGATGACATGTCATCAAAATCCGGGCCCTGGTCACTACTAATCTAAAGTTCCTTCACAATATTAATACATTTTAGCCTGTATTAAAACTAGACATAAATAACTTTACGCCGTCTTTGTACCATCTATGCAAATGTATGTTACTGAATTACCTTTAAAGCCTTACTTTCATTTTTCAATTTTTTTTTCTCCCATCTATTCTTTTCAAACCATGTACGAGGTTGTTGGATGAGTTTTATACTGGCAAAAAAAAAAAAGTTCAATCCAGTTGGCCTTGAATTATTAGTCAATAGCACGTTAAAGTAGATCAACTGAGGCTGGTCTTGAAATGTCCATGCAGTCTTTCCATCTAGGTCGTTCCACGGTAAAGTGGACCTTATTAAAAAATGAGATATAGCTCACTTTTCAACCAACAAACACATTGAGGAATTAAACTGTCTGAGCGTGAAGGCTGGTCAGCTTCGTATCTTCAGTCCAGAGTTCGCCTCCGGGTGCTTGCACGAAGAGCTAAGGATATTATTTTTTTACCTCTTAAGAACTTCTCTCGACAATGATTGAAATATTGAATAATTCATATGGTATAGTTTCTGAACCTATACAGACCAAAGTGGCTATGTGCTGATGCAATTTTGTTTTGTTTGTACTGTATATATCTTCAGTAACTTATAAATGTCTCGTTAATTAGTCATTTATCCTCGATAGTAGAAGTAGGAAAAGTAAGATTATGCCTTAGGGTTTGGTGAGACTGACAAACGAGCGAGCGACTGGGTGGCCAAACTGGCGAGCGAGCGCGTGATTATCAGATAGCTATCGATAGTTGTTGACGAGGAGGCAAAGGTTCGAATCTTGGCTCAGTGAACTGGGGGTGGTTTTTGACAAGTGTTTTATTATTGTGGTTTTCCCATCCTCTCTCCGCGCTAATGGTGATTCTTATTCGTAAAAGCCTACTTTGATTATAATATTGAAGTATTTTAACATATAAGTTTTACATATATATATATATATATAAATTTATGGTTTTACTAATTAAATTAGCCCGTTAGTAGCAAGTGTGCTAAACCTATCGATAATAATAAAAAAAATCAAATATCATGCCAAGTTGAGAAGTTTTCCTAGCACTCAATGAACCAACATACAATAATATTACCCAGCGCCTGTAAACTAGATTGTTCCGGCTCGAGCTTGCGCGCTTGAAAAGTAGAACCAATTCTATCTTTCAAGCGCACGCGCGCTCGGTAGTTCGCTCGCTCCAGTCTGGGCACCTCTCATTACAACCAATGTGCTCTATTTTATTTTTTAGTCGCTCGCTTTCCCAGTCTGGTCGTACCCTTAGAGTCAAGATTATAACTGTCCAACCTGAAGGAAGGGAATCAGGAAAACAAATTTTAGTGAAATAATCCTTCTAACACCATTATTCGACCGAAGCATGATAGAAAATTACAAAATAAAACAAAAGGAAGACGTATAAACAATAAAAAACTATAAAATAATAAAAGGAAGTGTTTGTTTGTGTGCGATGCTCAGCCAAATCTACGGCACGCAGAGATATGAATTTTTTTACATAGGTGGACGGAAGTTGGTCCGAATGCACCTCAAAACCGGATTTTTAAATGTTTAAATAGCTTTTTAATTAGACTATTTTTAGCCAATTTTTGAAGAAAATATTGTTAATCTGGTTTATAATTACGTTCAGAGATAACTGTGATAAAAATAGAAAATTTGTTAAATTCTCATGGCAAATCGGGCACCATGGGGGGAAGGGGGGGTGGCTGGCTTATATAATTCTTATACCACAGTGGGTCACGGACAACGCCGTGCGGGATTGCTAGTGTTTAATAATAGCAAAATGTTTTTTGAATTTGAAAAAACAAAAAACAAGAAAAAAACCTGCATATACCAAAAAGTGCCTGATGAAGTAAAAATAAAATAAAATAAATAATTACACACTACACAGGAATAACTCTTTAATTTCCTGTTTTGAACAATTTTTGTTATTATTTCACAAGGTGTGTTCTGTTTCTTTCTGAATGTGTACATTTTCTTGCAAACACACTTTTTATGTACAGTACTTGTTTTATATTTGGCTGGTTAATATGTTGATAACAAAACCAGTGTTGTGGAGTGTTGCCAGCGTAAGCAGAGCTATAGTTTAAACTGTACCTGTGAATCGTTCTCTTCGCTCAGTAGAACACTTAATGGAACCCCGCTTCAGTGGACGATTGGTCTAAGCTCTAAAGCGTCACGCTCGTGTTAGACTGGCCTAATGAAGACGGAGAGAAAGGGTTCGAATCCCAGTCGTGTCTACTGAAAGTGTTTTTTCATAAAGGGTTTCCCACTCTACTTCCACAAAAATGCTCTAAAATGCTTGCTTTATCATCTGTATCCTATTCGAATAATTTTTTTTTTATTTAGCACTGCGTCTTACTAACCGTTCGGGTTATACGCTTATGTACTAATTACGCTAATGAATTAGGAATTAGGAAGGTTGAATTAGAGGAAGTGAACCCGCATTTGCGTGGAGGGAGAGTGGAAAACCATTTAGGAAAAACCACCCACCAGTTCACCCGACCGAGATTCGAACCTCGATCTACCCGTCCTCGGCAGTTGAGCTCAACACGACTAGCGCGTTAGCCAACTACGCCACCGAGGCGGGTGAATAATTATCATTTACCCTGCCAACATTTCATGACACGCCACTTAATTAAACATACCACATAAGAAAAACTACGTGAATATGATATTTTTATAACACCTCAGAACCAGTGGTGGCCTGTGGGTCGTGGTCAGGGGAAGTTAGATTTGAAGGGACTGTACTGGTAAACTGTTTCCCCAAACCTCCTCACTATACATTCAACCAACCTCACACACAATAATGTAGTGAGGTGAATATGTGCTCATTGTCTAGAAAGTGCAAGTTTGATACTAAATAGAGGGGGCGAACAATTTTTACTTGTACAGTCTCGTCAGGCCTCGTTTCCCCTGGCAACTATCCACGAGCCACCACTGATGTTTTACTCCTATATCAGGTGCTGTTACGCCTACAATAAGGTTACGCATATCCGGGAAATCTCTTGAAAGGCGAAGGTTGCTGAACTAAAAAAGTCACATGGAGGAATTTTTTTTTGAACGTGTTCCTCATTCTAAAATCACTGCTTCTTGGATCTTGCGTTTTCTTTTTGTTTTCTGACCGTAGACAATCTGGCGGGATTGGTAGAGAAGAATCTGGAAGGTCGTGACTTTTATGACCTTGTTAAAGGTAGCATTGGTACGCCTATAGTAAATACAAACTAATTTGAAAACAACCAATTCATTGTCATGAGCATATCGGCATTAAATTACAACTTTTTAAATTAATAGAAAACGTCATTAAACTACAGGACACCCTTGAGAGATATTCAACAACTATTGATATATACACGTGAAGAAAATTAAATTTTTTGTTTATACTGGAGAAATATTTGATTTATTTTGACCAAAAAAAATTTTTTTTTGTTAAAAAAACTGCAAAAACACTGACCTTTTCTCGCGTCCCCTGTACGCCCACCTTAACCACGATAATAAACGATTTAAATATTTATGTTTCCTTCACTATTATGTTTAAATAAGTTTTTATTAAACATATTTGGGGTTGTAGATGTTATTCATTTTATAAAAATATATTTAGCTATTTGCACAGCCATTGGGGAAGAATGCAAATATAAATTATTAATAAACTTGGGTTTGAGAATCACTTTAATTTTATTTCAGAATTCAGAAAAGTAAAAACAAAAGTGACTGTAGAAGAAACCTTTGATGAGTTGCTTTATTCATGAATCATGATGTTTAATCCCAAAGGGCTGTCAGTAGCAAACCTCTGCGCACGTGAACATGGGCTCCAAGACAACAATCATTGCCGTGAGACGACCGGGCGCCCTAAACAAGATTGAGGCACACAGACCAAGCTAGGATCCTTGGCAGTATCGAAGGACACTTCCTAGAGCGCTTGTAAATGTCAAGTGGGCGAGAGTTTCTCTCAGCGTGCGATATTTTTCCCACGACCCAGCTAAACCTGGACTCAAACAGGTCGACCCGATGATTACGGCGCGTTACTCAGCAGGAGAGGGCCGTCACAATGAGGAGTTAACACTTTTATGTAACCACTGGTGGCTGAGGAACATGGTCAAATAGTCCGGGGTTCATTGGGGGGCTGCCACAATGAAGTAACACCTTTATGTAACCACTGGGGGCTGAGGAACATGGTCAAGTGGTCCAGGGTTCATTGGAGGGCTGTCACAATGAAGTAACACCTTTATGTAACCACTGGGGGCTGAGGAACATGGTCAAGTGGTCCGGGGTTCATTGGAGGGCTGTCACAATGAAGTAACACCTTTATGTAACCACTGGGGGCTGAGGAACATGGTCAAGTGGTCCGGGGTTCATTGGAGGGCTGTCACAATTAGGAGTTAACACCTTTATGTAACCACTGGGGGCTGAGGAACATGGTCAAATGATCCGGGCCTCATTGGAGGGCCGTCACAATGAGGAGTTAACACCTTTATGTAACCACTGGGGGCTGAGGAACATGGTCATGGGCTTCCAGTTTATTTTAGGAAGAGGTCTGCAATAAAGAAGATACTCTTGACTGTAAATATTTAATGTTTATTTACTAGTACAGTATTTACTTCACTATACAAATTCCTTGTTTGTGGTTACAGAAATGTGTACAAATAATTCAACTTTACCAAACTACCACCAAAAATACGTTTAATACACAGCGACCAATACAGTGGTGTCGCTTTTAACTCAAATGTATAAAAGATAAAGTTACAGAATGTGGTGTTGCACACAATAAAACAAACATTAAACATCATTTAGTTACGGCAATAACAAGATAATAATCTAATATACTTGCGTCACACTGACATTTGTATTTAACATACATTTTATTACTTAACATAAACATGATTCAGTGACAGAATAATCTAAGGCGTCATTATCACAATAGACTAGACTATCTATGATGAGGAAATCGGGGATTGAATCTCGGTCGGGTGTACTGAGGTTTTTTCCCTAAATACATTTTTAATCATCCTTCACGCAAATACGGGTCCACTTAATCTAAATTCAACCTTTCTCATCCCTATCACATTAGCATAGTTAGTAAATATGCATACAATCTGATCGGTTAGTAAAACGCGGTGGCCAAAAGACATAGAGCAAAATGCAATTCCAAACAAACTGGGAACTTAACAATATAATAAATTAAAAATTTAACAGTTTCAATAATACCTAACGAAATGCAAAGATTTGTGAGTTGTAAGTTCATTAAAATTTAACAAGAATATTACTCCTGCATAAATAGACGGAAAAAAAATTAATGTTAATTGTCCAAAAGGAAAATTTAGTAAATTTTACATAAAAAATTTAAAGTCAAAATGTGGATTTTGCTGAAATCACTGCGCCTTTGTTTTATTCTCATACAGTTAATAGTCACTTTATCTTATCCCAATGCCCCAATATATATTTACAAATAAAACAAAAATATGTACTATCCATTCGGGTTATAAGCTTATGTACTAATTACGCTAGTGGTTTTAGGGATTAGGAAGGATATATTTAGAGGTAGTGTACCCCCATTTGCGTAGAAGGCGATGGTAAAACTATTTTGAAAAAAAGAACCACTCAGTACACTCGACCGAGATTCAAACCTCGATCTCCCCTTCATCGGCTGTATAGTCTACAAAAAAGATTTTCAAGGGTGGATTTAAAAAAAAATATTTGCACGTGTTGATAATTTCGCCACAATTATCGGTAACAAAATCTCACATAAGAATGCAGTCAAACTGATGCTCAGACCACACACCAGTAAAGTAAATGGTACTATCAAATGTTGAAAGGCTATTGGTTCGATGTGGACTGCAAGGTTCAATTTGTTGGACAGCAGTTTCGATTCCCTGGCGTAGTCACCCCTCCATTTGGACATGAGCCCGCTTTCCAATATTCGAGAGATGATGGCACCTAGTCTTAATAGGAATGGGTTGGTTGATGTTGTCACAGAGAAAGTTGAGAGAAATTTAATGAAACAATCATCAACTGTATGAAGCAGGGGATATCCATCTTTGTAATACTGTGGTTCGCTGGTTACATGAAGTGAGTTGAACTGTTTTGATACAAAGCAAACGTTTTTGTGGGTCGCTGCCATAGCTAGAATTTCTTGTTTATCTTTCATGAATCGAGTATCCCTAAAAAGTTTCGAAATACTACCATCCATAGCAATATTTGAGGAAAGTTTTGATATACTAGTAGATGATAGGTGTAAAGCAATTTTCAAATTGGAGTCAAGAACTTCTTGAAATGTGTTTATATCAGGATAAAATTTAATGACTGTGAGATGTCCCACTAAAGAGCTTTGGTACAAGTTACATATTACTATGTTAAATAGTATTGATGAGATTATAAAAAACCTTTGAACAAAAAAATCGAATTTTAGGTATGTGTGACCCCACATGAGTAGCCGAACTGATTCAAAAATGCTATCACCAATCGGTTGGTCACTCGTTTGATAAAATATATCGTAATGAGCTGTGAGATACCAAACAAAGCTGATGAAAACGTAGGTACCAAAACATGAAATCCACGTACTGCTGGTAAATGGCAGAATGACACTCATATATTTGGGCAATTTAGAAGCTTTGGGGATGATAAGGGTGTAACATTCCAATTCATGGGGGTACACTATCTTATGCAATGTTTGGGGAAAAATTACTCCCTCAGGAATGAAAAAGCTTTTTGAAGACAAGTTGTTATTTGCAAAATAGTTCATTTCATAGTCAATATTGATGGATTTTACAGATGTATTTAATTTTTCTATAATTGTGCTGAAAGTTATACCATTAGGCCCTCCAAAATGAGTTTTTCCATTTAATTCAGTATTTATTGTGAGTAATTCATTATAAAAATCGGTCATTGCTTCAATTTTGTATCCATAAAGATCAATAGTTTTGTCTTTAAATAAATTTAATTTAGAGTTGATATTCCATTTTTTGAAAACATCTTTTGAAAAGTGTTGATCTATGAACGGGTTATAAGTCAAAATATGTAAATTAGACGAATACTTCTGATGACTCATTTGTTTACATGACATATTTCCCTCTGAGTACAAGACAACTAAATTGAGAATGTTGTAAGAATCCCAACAGTCTTCAAACAAGTCTACGAATTCTTGAGGTTCTCTTTGGACGGGTGTTGTGATGACAAGCAGGAATAGCCCCCGAGGGTTCCACAAAGGGAACCCTTCCCAACGAGGGTTCACGAAGCAGTGGCTGGTGACGTCACTTGTGAAAGTGATGAATGCAACACTGTTCTCTATCGTGTCAGCTCGTCCGAGCTTCAGCCAAATACTCGGATCATATTTTCCCTCTACACCGCAGTCATCGGTATAGTGTCGGATGTTGGATCCACAGGGGACATTATTTAGAGTCACAACAGGAACTGGACTGTCTTTATGAACATAGACCGACAACGTCCGAGACTATGTCATGCTCATATTGTCCTACAAGGTTGACAACAAGGAAGTTCAAATCAGCCCTGAAATACTCATCGGCTATATCTTTGGTGACATTAACTAACTCTTGATATTGGCAGACGTTTAGTATCTCTAAGTTGATTTTGGCTGAGCTGAATCTTATTATCTGGACCGCTATGAAGAGAACGTACCTCGTCATTTGATGACAGTTCATCTGAAAATTAAAAAATCACACACCTTTTCAATTGAAATTATAGTGGAGAGACTGTGTTCATTAATCTATACACACTCTAGTGACAAATTGACTCTGATGAAATAGCTTCTAGCCCAGGAAATAAAAGGAAAAAAACTCTCAAATGTCGGGAATAATTAGATAAAATCTGAATTTTGGCCAGTTGTTAGACCACCATAAGAGGTGTATTTTCCCAAAACTCCCCTTTCCCCCGTGCTTTACATTCACAGACATTGAGAAACTAGCTTATATATCCATAGCCAATAGTAGTAATGATGTTTTTTTTAAGTTTTAGTCATAAAACCCCGCTCTACAAAATTGTTTCCATTAAAATTAGCACTAATACCAAAGTTTTGTCTTAAATTTAATAAAGGCTTAAATAAACATAAAATTTTATTACTATTTATAATGTTTTAACGTTGTAGCGTGTTTAAAAATGATAATATGGCAATATATTTAGTAAGAAAGTTGTAGGTTGATTCAAAAGCTTTAAAATGATATATAAATATATATGAATATTTTTTGCAGCCATGACCTTGTCACACACTTAGGCTGAATGGCTCCATCAGCACAGTGAGCAATCAAACCACACCTTCATTGTAATGAAAAATATTGAATTGACAAGTAGAACTACAAAGTAATGGGTAAATCTTTTGAAAGCTATTGAACTAGTTCTTCAGTTTATATTTGCTGAAAGGTCAGGGAACTTGAATATGCACTCGAGTAGGGTACTACCACCGAAATGCTTCCGTATTTTCATGGTGCAGGACATTTACCTTATGCAAAGTCAATTAATTATGAAGATTAATTCAAAATTGTCAGGGAAAGAGCTCAATTTGTTTACTAACAAAGGATTCTTCACTGTGGGGAGAAGTGAAAAGTTTTTGTCTGGTACATGGACAGACATGTGTATAGAACAGTGTCTTATGCGCCCTATTAAAGCAATTATGAGGTATTACGCATGGAAGAGGTATAACAAATAGCACTCTATCCAAATTGGTCCTCGGGGTACCTTTTTTCTTGAAAATTAATGAAGCTGTAGAGGAATTCTTGGGAATATCAATAACATTTACTGAACAACATAGTGAACTATGCGAGTCACGAAAACTTAGAGATCAGTCTTACATTGATAAGTTCACTTTGTGGCTTAAACAGCACAATCCATTCACAAAATTGTCTGGAGAACTTGTTTGTTTGTCATTTGGTTTGGTGTCTGATGAATCTGTAAACTGTGACCAAGGTTATCATGTAGGAGTAGCAGCGATGGAGAAAATGAAAGGAAAATTTTTTGAAGAACTGAAACTACAGAGAAAAGACAAAGCAAAACACAAATCTGTGATACCTCGGTCGAAGAGGTGAGTGTGAATCCCCAACATTTGTTTAATCGAATTTTGTGTGTGTGTGTGTGTGTGTGAAAAGGCAAGTACACTAAAAACATACCTTGAGCATGAACTAGCCTCTCGTCCACCATCCATTTTTGATGAAATTTCGCTTTGCAAGGGTAAAATGTCTTCTCTAATGAAAGTTTTTGAAGAGGATATTGTAGAAACATTTGATCTAATCGATGCTGCAATAGTGATATATGGTGGATTTCTTCTTCACTATGTCACCTGGCCAAAGGATATCTCATATGGAAAAATATAGCAAAATTACTGTTCATGTGTGCTTATAAGTTATGGAAAAAATACAACCATTGTTTGATATGGCTACCCCGAGAATTCTACAACAAAACAAGAAGAACAAAATAGAAGAGCAGCAAAAAAAACCTCATGTGATATTACTTTGGAAGAAAACACAAATTGTATTACAGCAAAAGAGGATTTTATCTTGAAGAAAAAGGAGGAAAGAAGAAAGCAGTGAAGCCTATTGCTAGCTCAATATCTTTTGAGCCGGAGGGGCTTCTACGCCTCATGTCCTGTATCTGTGAATCAGGATGTGGAAATTATTGTGGGTGCTGAAAATCTGGATTATATTGTACTGCAATGTGCGAGCACTGCAATGGCCTAACATGCGTTATGTGAAGAATGTGACACTCTTTTGGATGAATAACTCTGTATATACTGTGAATTGTAACTGTAAATATTGATTATTCTTGGCATAGACGTAGAAAGGAATTTTTTGGACGGTGGGAACATGAAATTACATTTGGACAAAGATCTAGGTTTTAACTGTTGATAAGAATTTATCTAAAATGTAATTTTTATCACCTGTGGCCGATTTAAACATTTTTGTACATTTCACTTTTTACCATCGAGGTGGTTAATCATTTTCAATAAGACAAAATGAAAATAAATACTTTATTTAAATGATATAGCGAAACATTCAATGAAAAATGTAAAACATTTACCAAAATTAAGCCTAAAAATGTATACTGTGTAATTTCGTTAACATTACTGAATTCATTAGAATTAATATATAAAAAGCAAAAAGTGTCCACTGCAAGAGTTACTGACGTTGTTGGGGCCAAAACCAACAAACGCGGACTGATCCCGTTGGAGGACAATTTTGTTAACAAACACAAAGACAACGAAAATTAAGTAATTTAATTTGTAACATTTTAGTTTTGAATATATAAAACTTTATACAAATATTTTTCTTACCTTCCCTTGAGCTTATAATAATACAAATACAAGCTAAATATTTTATGAAAGGGGAAAGTTTCAGTGTGTGGAGGGGATGTACAGCAATATCTGCCCCGGCCACACTTCTGAACTGCCTGTCAAACATAGTTGACGTACTGGTACTGCCCACTACGTGGAATACCAGTAGTAGTACCATCCACATGGAGTGATATTATCTTAAGTGTCATTGGAGCAAACATTTTGATATATATCATTTTAAATCTATTGAATCAGACTACAACTTTATTACCAAACACATTCCCATATTGTCATTTTCAAACACGCTACATTACAATTAGAAATAATTAATTAATTAATATTAATTAATAATATTAAATTTAAGATAAAAATATTGGTACTAGCGCAAATTTTAATAGGAACAATTTTGTAGAGTGTAATTTTTTGATTAAAACTAAAAAATAAAATACATCATTACTACCATTGGTTATGGAGATATAAGCTAGATTCTAAATGTCTGCGAATGTTAAGTTGAGGGAGGGGGGGAGCTGACACAGGGGATAGGGGTGGGGAGTTTTGGGAAAATACATCTCTTATAGTGGTATAACAACTGGCCAAAATTCAGCTTTTATCTAATTAATCCCGACGTCAAACTAGGTGTAAAGTAGAAGACCCAGATTTCAAGTAGTTGTTCGTTTTTCATTTTCTTCTTTAATACCACAATCTGATTTGTTTTGGGAAATCTGACTAACTATAACTATGATTAAAATGGAATAAGAACCAATCATATTATTTCTAATAAATCTCCAGTTGAAAACACGAGACCACTTAGATAGGTATGTGGACTTATCATTAGGCTCATCTCGTTTAGTTGGTTGTTGAATTCATGTTATAATGAGGTTTTTTCCTAAATAATTCTACACTCTCTATTCGTGCACATACGGGTATATTTTGCTCTTAAGTCTATCTTGCTCATTCCTACCTTAATAACGTAATTAAAGTTCATAAATCCCGTAGGGGTAGTAATAATTTAGCACCGCGTCTTACTACCCGTTCGGGTTATACGCTTAAGTACTAATTACACTAATGGATTAGGAATTCGGAAGGTTGAATTTTAGAGGAAGTAAACCCGCATTTACGTGGAAGGAGAGTGGAAAACCATTTAGGAAAAACCACCCCAGTTCACCCGACCGAGATTCGAACCTCGATCTCCCCGTCCTTGGTGGTCTGGCTCAACACGACTGGCGCCTTAGCCAACTACGCCACCGAGGTGGGTCGTAGGGGTAGTAAAATGAAATATAAAAGGTATACGAAAATATGGTACTGAGTTCGAACAGGAATCTAGTCAAAACCCTAATAAACAAATTAGTATGCCACGCTTACTGTCAGGCACGTAACCAGTTAGGGGAAGGCCCTATTGGGGCTGGAGGCCCCTCAGATATCTAAATAAAAACTAAAAATTATTATAACAAGAATGTAGTAATAAATTCTTAGTTAAAAAATACATTAGTAGACCCAATTAATTTCAGTTTCACTTTATTAAATGGACTAAACATGCTGAATAATAAGATTTAATATACTCAGGAATTCATTCAAACACGGAGATAAAAATGTGTCAAAATTTCGTTGAAAAAGTATATTACAACTGACCCATGCTTGAATTCACTAATAATTAATATACTTTTTATGACTTTTAATAGAAAATGTATTAATTTTTTTATGAAAATGTACGTAGAATTAGTATATTTTCTATTACAAGTAATAAAAAGTAGATCAATTATTAGTGAATGCAAAAATGGGTCTACTTCAATGTATATTTGTACGAGATTTTGATATATTTTCCTCTAAGTCAGACAATATTATTTGAAGAATGAGCTCCTCTCCTCGTAAGAAAATTCAAGATAAGGGCCCGTAAGTATTTTGTTTATTAATTGTTTAGTTACTGTTTCTATGCGATTGTATATTAAAACTTAATTTGCATAATACATCTATTAAATTTAGTTACTAGTTGAAACATTTTTAGCAACACACTGTAGGAAGACAAGGTTAGATAAACTAGAATAGGCCTACAGTATTTTTTATACAAATTGGTTGAGTTAATTTTAAAAAATTATTTCTAACGAAAATACTGACCTTATACATGAAGCGTTCAAGACTTTCAGGGACTATTCAACACAGGCATACATTTTATGAGTGTAACTTGGGGAAAACATTTGGTCAAATAATATAATTCTAAAATCAATATTAAATATTTATCTGTTCAGAAGTGACAGATACATGATTCTAGGGAACAAATCCTCGTTATTGTTATTGGTCCCTAAAAGCACTGTCGATAGAAATGGCTATCCATAAAGCCTAATGCTGTTCTTAGTAGACCTATAAGCGAAAACTACCACTACGTGTTTGTATTTTAGCGTCACCATTTTGTCATTTATTCCTAAAAAAATACCACTCTTATTTATTTACGAAGGTCGATGGTAAAGCTAGCCATACCACTTAATTCACATAAAGTCTTACTACCAATGGCAATCGCCGACATAAATTTTAGGAAGGGGATAGGGGCTTATTTTTGAATCCATCTTACCCGTAAATAAACTTGTTATATTACATAGCTATAAATCAATTATGTCTAAAATGTAGGAGTATTTAATTACCTAAATTTAATAACCATGTAAATAATAAATTAAAATTATTTATTTGTTACTGATATATTCTGGATAAGTAAATGTATATAGTATTTTAAGAGAATTTCACACCAACAGTAAACAGTACTTAGAACAAATCAATAAGCGGGGTGAGGGGGTGAGGGGGGCCTTAGACCCCCCAACCTGCCATTCTGTGCACACCACTCACACTTAAGTTATATTATAAGGCATATGAAACTATGACAGGCTGAGCAAGCTGGTAGTAGGAAATATACGGCTTGAATAAAAAGAGTGACCAGCGCCTTAAGTTGGAAACCGTAATGGATCTAAAAAGACAAGAATGAAGAAACCATTTGGGATGAAGAAATTTCTCCATTACCATTTTCCGGAATTCAAACCCTGACCAACATATTACAGCAAAACACACTAAATATGTAGATATTTAATCCGCTTACCCACCGATACACCTCATTTGTGATTTATTATTTTAAATATAATTTACGTTAATATGTAATTAAAAGCTACCAAAAAGTCTATTGACCATTAATTACCTCATATTTTGATTACTATAAATTTAAAAAATATAATATCAAAGCGTAACAGTTACACTATCCCCTTTTCAAATACTTTTTCATAAACGGTCGCAGATTTTAGATTAAAGTAAGGAACTAGTTATAACTTGCTTCACATAAATTCATCTTTATTTTGTATGGGTCTGTGTATAAAATTCTATATCACATTTTGATGATTATATTTGTGATTTTGAGACGTCAGAGCTAATCATAGTGTGAAAATATTCCACTTCAAACAGGCTGCGCCCTTAACTTGGGGATAAATTGGGCCTGCTCTGTGGGATTTTGGGATTCATCCCAGCTTTCTATCAAGCGAAAATATTCAACCTTGTGTTACAATATGTTAACATAATTATAGGCCTACACTAAATGATATTTTGAAGAGGGTTTAAGGCTAGATATTAGTACAGTACAAAATAATATGTGTTGACTAAATACATTTAAAAATGTGTAAAATTCCTTTATTTTATAATTGTCCAAAAGTGTGCAGGGATTTATGACTGGCCAAAGTTGTGAAGTTACATCAAATATTACAAAACAAGTAAAATTAACAATTTATTAAAGTTCAATTCTGTACAATATTACTTCCCATATTTTATTTTAGATTTGTGACAGTCATTTTAAGTGAATTTTTGTTGATAGTACAAAAATTATATTGAAATATCAATACACTTACATTCATTCTTATCTTTAGGATAAATTATGTAAAAAAAAGTGGGCATTTGGAACATTCAAGCACACACCCATATATATGTATATATTTGTACTAGCTATGATAATTATTTACAAAAATCATAGATTTAATAATAATTTATATAAGTGCTAATCTATATGAATTATGTTATAATGGTCAAAAATGCAGTGTTTGTATATATACATACACACACACACACACACACACACACACACACACACACACACACTTCATTTTTGACCATTATAACATATATATATACACACACACACACACACACACTGCATTTTTGACCATTATAACATAGTTCATATAGATTAGCACTTATATAAATTATGATTAAATCTATGATTTTTGTAAATAATTATTATAGCTAGTACAAATCTACATGTCTAAACATGGGAAATATTAAACTAATTTTATATACTAGTATTTCTGTGGACAGTAGATTTCACTACCTCCATGTTCTTATCATTAATACAGTCTTAACATCTCTTTGGATTTCACGTTGAAATTTCTCCTTGGATTAATTGAAGTTTATCTTTCCCTTGGTGATCAATTCAAACAGTAAACAAATTAACACTTTATTTAACAATATATTGTAGTCATAGAGCAGAGGTGGCCAAACAGTCGATCGCGATCTATCGATCTCCTGGTCGATAGATTAAACATTTTCGAGTGAAAGAAAATTAATGAGAGGGTTTGCAGATTTTTCTCAAATCAACATTAGAAAATCTAAACATCGAAGCTGTCTGACTGATAACTATTTACAATCCTGCCGTTTTTTTATGACAGGGTAATAATTATGAACTAACATTCAACAAATTATCCTATGATTATGAAGTACCATACATCAACTTCAAAACCAAGTGTTTAGTGAGAAGGTACTTTTTTTTCAGGGAAATTTTGTGTTATGTGGTTTGATAAAAAAAAACTCAGATTCAGTATGTGAGGGGATTATAAGTTTTATGTGTAATATAATTTTACCATCAAAACTCAAAATGGACAATAATTTTTTTAGCAATGAAACAAACAATATAGTAGTAGATCGCAAAGGATTTTCCTTCTCCAGGGTAGATCAAAAAGTCTGGCCATTCCTGTCATAGAGAATAACCTTTGTTCACGTGTTCTGTGATGTCAGTCTCGCAATAGATTTCAAAATTTAAAAAATATGCCCTAGGTACTTGATCGTTGGCTTAGAATTTTAAATTCAAATCACCTGCGATAAGTTACAAAACGAAAACCCTTTGGAGTGGACACAATATTTAAACGGTAAACCAGATTGAAAAACTATATACATTCTGTTTCTCTTGAAAGGTTCTTACCTTGACGGATTACACTATGACTCTATCTTATAAGCTATACCATAGCGGAATAATTCAAGGTAAGCTTGCTATCTTATAGGGTAAGCGAAGGGTATAAATGGCACATCATTCGACTTAAGTCCAAAGAATGTCCCCTGACAAATTTCGTTAAAATGGGTCCACACATTTGTCATTTATCGCGGAACAAATATCTGAACTGACAGACAAACGATGTGCAAAATTATTAGGTTAAAACAAGACCTTGCTTTGCTTTGTCAACCAGAAATGTGTTTGTTCGAATATTTGTTACGTGAGTTTCACCATTTCTCTTTTTTTTGTTAGTTATTTATAAAAGCTAAAAACAATTCAGTAGATACATTTCTAGAATTAAATTAATTAAATTAATATAGAGCTAATAATATATCAAATAAATATAAAAACCAAGTAGGCCAAATCACTTTATATTCATTTGTGTGATTAAGTGAAACCTGTCACAGAGGACCAGAATATGATATAGAAAAATGCCATGCTGGGATCGTAAGCAGTGCAATGTTGTAAATGACCCCTCAATAACACAAACATTGTGACTCAAAAGTTCCTGAAATTACCACGTAGAGCACCAGCTGGATATAGTACAGACTAGAATTTAGAGTTGGCGTAAAATCCTTAATTTTGAATCAGTGTCAAGTTTCACGTTGACACACCAAAGCGTTTATCTTTAATAACTTGTCCACAGCATAATCAATGGATTGTTAAAATTACTGCCCCCCTTTGTGGCAACATCCATCCCCACCTTCCTCCCCCTCCAACCCGCCCCCTCTGATGTTCATATTTGTTTATTGGTAATTAATAATAAAAAATCGTAATATGGCGGCGTAGGCTGCAAACCCCTACACCAAACAGTAACTTATTTTTGCAATATTCTCTGGTCTTAACACCGGGGCTAGCCCTATTCATGGATATCTTCTGATTTTAATATTAGTTAAGTGTTAAATATAAACTTTTGGCATATCGGAGCTAGTGGTGTTCAGTGATTTTTATAGAGAAGAAAAATAGTAAACTTGAAAGAACAGCGCATGTCAAAAAACTTTCCTTCAAATTCAGCAATACCTTGTCGGAGATCCATAACACGCTTCCACGAGCATTTGATGATAAGGTCAGTGCTTTTCACAGGTTAAAACGACGATCAAGGATTACAAACATTCTTGTCGACCCTCTGCCTGTAGACCGTACGAGAATGTTGAAAATATTTGTCAGACTAACAAAGAGAATCATTGGCAAAATATTAATTACACCTGGAAAAATATTTGGCCTATCTTTCGGTTGATGACAATGCATTCTCTTGAAATAATTCGACATTTGGCGTATCACTGATAAATTAGTAATCTACTTGCTAAACTAGGACCATAGGCAACATAGGTTAACTGAATTAAGATGCTTCAAAGAGAAGATCAGACCAGTGATGGGCAAAAAGAAAAACTTTAGGCGGGCCAACACAGTTTATTAAAAAGTTACAATGGTACATTTCACAAAACTATTGTACAATTAAGTCCTATTAATTATTAAATATAGCTGTATTATAATGATATATAATTAATACAGTAAAAGTTGTTTACATTATTTAATAAATACTTAAACAAAACAGATAATTAACACTACTTTAATGTAGGGCTGTGTGTTGAGTGAAATTGTGACTGTTATTATAAAAGTTTTTCATAGTCTGGTTCAAAGTGAGATGAGGTGATTCCCAGAAGTGAAGCTAAGTGACCATCTGTCAGTCTGTTTCTAACACTACTTTCTCAAAGTTTCATGGAAGAAAACACTTGCTCACATATATATATGCGATGCAATCATAGCGATAACCTTCTTCTGGCCATGAGATATCAAATTTGGGAAACTTGATTTCGATAAGGACTTGTAAAACTCAAGTTTTGGGGCATTGAGAAACAACTGCTTCATTTTTGAGTTACATTGCAATTCACTTAATTCAAGCTGAGTGTCGTCCATGACTTGCATACTATTTAATCTCTGAACACTGGCCACTAAGCTATAAAATAAAAATAAGAATAAACGATTGCGTAATGTATTTTTCTTGTTTTTCCTCGTTTTTAACACTTATTTTAATCGGAATTTGGAATACTTTCGCGGGCTGTACTTTGCCCATCACTGGGTCAGACTTTACCGAAACTTACTTTTCTCGGTCATCCCTGGCGATAAAAGCTGGGCTTACTTATACGACCTAGAAAAAAATAATCATTTATCCGAGGAAAAAAGTACATCTTCCGCAAGACCAAAGAAAGTGAGGCAAGTCAAGAGAAACATCTTGGGCATGCTTATCTGTTTCTTTGACATGGAGGTGATGGTTCATAAGAGGTTTATTCCTCAGACAGTGTCTCCACACTTTTACATCGAGGTCTTGAGGTGTTTGAGGGAGGATGCTAGAAATAAACACCCAGACAAAGGCTTCACATAATACTTCTGCACATTACAGTCTGTAAAGTAGTTTATCGCTAAATACTAAAGAGCAAAGCAGTCTTTCCCTCCTATTTCCCAGTATAACCCCACGTGACTTATTACTGTTCTCCAAGATGAAAATCATGGTGAAGGAATAAAACTTTGATGACATCGAGGATATTCTGTTGTAATCGCAGGATGTGCTAAATAACATCCCGTAAACGAAGTTACAGTCTCTTCCAAAATTGGGCAAAGTTCCGAGATAATTTCATCATCTCCCAAGTGCTCTTGTTCAAAGGGGACCACAATATATTAGAACCCAAAGAGAGTTTTTTTATTAGTATAGTGTAATGAGTTTTTTCCACCCACATTTTTATTGAAACTAACCCTTTTATATAAATTGTTTTTCAGATTTATTCATAAAATGTTTGTTTAGCTCTAAAATATGAGGCTAAGATATACGGGAGAAGTTATTAGGATATTTGAGTAATTTTGCAGTATTTCGTGAACCCCCTATTAGATTTCTAATGAATCGATTTTTATCGCGCGCAATACTTGGAATATGTTTGGTGGAGACAACTGGCTATATTATGGTACGGATTACATAGACAAAGGGACCAAGCCAGGCAAGTAACTGTACATCTCAAAAAACAAAAATTGCGCATCTAGCTTTCTTGACACTTTCCTATCCTTGCATGATCCCTTCGCTTCAAAAAAATCCATACACCTAGTCATACACGCTCTTTCATTCTTAAAACTCTTAATGTTTATCTTTTTTCACACATTCGCTCACCACATTTAGCCACGTCTTACATGGCCTACCCCTTTCTTTTGATACACACACTCTACCTTCATATTTGTGCTTCGTAACTCGATCCACACTCATCCTCTAAACATATCCAAACCAACGTAAGACGCTTCTTTCACATAAACCTATTGTATTCCCTTTCAAACAGCACTTTTTCAGCACCTATTCATGACTGAGTCTGTCCATACGAGTTTGTCCTCATACATTTCTTAGTTATCTCATTCAACCGAATGTGGGACAACCTTGTAACAAGGGTGGAAACTCACACCAAAATGTTTGCCATGACATAAGGTTTCATAATCTTGAACTTATTAAACTGATATTATTTTCAAAAACATTTTTCATTATGACCTAGCAACGAATAGAAAAAACAACATAAAAGGTGTCGCACCAAAGTGGGGTCTTTTGCATAACGAAAATATTCGTAGCGTAACAACAGTCTGTGAACATTTTGATCACAGCTTGTGTATTAACTAGAACAATGTGATCTAAGCTATTATTTCTTTTATGTAAATACATACATTTACTAGAAAATATGAATTTATGTATTTTATTTTAATTTGTACGTGTTGATAATTTCGCCACAATTATCGGTGACAAAATCTCACATAAGAATGCAGTCAAACTGATGCTCAGACCACACACCAGTAAAATAAATGGTACTATCAAATGTTGAAAGGCTATTGGTTCGATGTGGACTGCAAGGTTCAATTTGTTGGATAACAGTTTTGATTCCCTGGCGAAGTCACCCCTCCATTTAGACATAAGTCCGCTTTCCAATATTCGAGAGATGATGGCACCCAGTCTTAATAGGAATGGGTTGGTTGATGTTGTCACAGAGAAAGTTTGAATAAATTTAATAAAACACTCATCAATAATATGAAGCAGAGGATATCCATCTTTGTAATACTGTGGTTTGCTAATTACATGCAGAGCGCTAAACTGGTTAGACATTGAACATATATTTCTGTGTGTTACTGTCATAATAAAGGTTTCTTTTTTGTCTTTCATTAATTGCAATTTACTAAAAAGATGCAAAATACTGCTATCCAGCTCAAATTTAGAAAACATGTTTGGAATTCTATCAGATGATAGGTGTAAAGCAATTTTCAAATCGGAGTCAAGAACTTCTTGAAATGTGTTTATATCAGGATAAAATTTAATGACCGTGAGATGTCCCACTAAAGAGCTTTGGTACAAGTTACATATTACTATGTTAAATAGTATGCAAGACGTTATAAAAAGTCTTTGAACAAAAAAATCGAATTTCAGGTATGTTTGACCCCACATGAGTAGCCGAACTGATTCAAAAATGCTATCACCAATTGGATCGTTACAAACATCCTCAAGAATGTCAAAGTAAATTGTGATACTCCAGACAAAGCTGATGGTAACAAAGGTAATAAAACAAACGATCCACATGCTTCTGTTAAACGGTAAAATGATACTCATATAGTGGGGAATCTTAGGAGCTTTGGGGACAATTAGTGTGTAGCACTCCAACACATGTGGGTTCACCATCTTACGTAACATTTGCGGTAAAAGGATTCCATCCGGAACAAAAAAGCTTTTTGAAGACAAGTTGTTATTTTCAAAGTAGTTCATTTCATAATCAATATTGATGGATTTTACAGATGAATTTAATTTTTCTATCACTGTGCTAAAGATCATACCATTAGGACCTCCAAAATGAGTTTTTCCATCAACGTCAGTATTAAAAGAAACTAGTTCATCATCTGGAGCACTCACTGCTTCAATTTTATATCCATATAGATTAATAGTTTTGTCTTTAAATACATTTAATTTAGAGTTGATATTCCATTTTTGGAAAACATCTTTTGAAAAGTGTTGATCTATAAAAGGGTTATAAGTCAAAATATGTAAATTAGACGAATAATTCTGATGACTCATTTGTCTACATGACATATTTCCCTCTGAGTACAAGACAACTAAATTGAGAATGTTGTAAGAATCCCAACAGTCTTCAAACAAGTCTACGAATTCTTGAGGTTCTCTTTGGACGGGTGTTGTGATGACAAGCAGGAATAGCCCCCGAGGGTTCCACAAAGGGAACCCTTCCCAACGAGGGTTCACGAAGCAGTGGCTGGTGACGTCACTTGTGAAAGTGATGAATGCAACACTGTTCTCTATTGTGTCAGCTCGTCCGAGCTTCAGCCAAATACTCGGATCATCTTTTCCCTCTACACCGCAGTCATCGGTATAGTGTCGGATGTTGGATCCACAGGGGACATTATTTAGAGTCACAACAGGAACTGGACTGTCTTTATGAACATAACCGACAACGTCCGAGACTATCTCATGCTCATATTGTCCTACAAGGTTGACAACAAGGAAGTTAAAATCAGCCCTGAAATACTCATCGGTTATATCTTTGGTGACATTAACTAACTCTTGATATTGGCAGACGTTTAGTATCTCTAAGTTGATTTTGGCTGAGCTGAATCTTATCATCTGGACCGCTATGAAGAGAACGTACCTCGTCATTTGATGACAGTTCATCTGAAAATAAAAATCAATGTTGAAACAAATTTGTCTTTTCATTTGACATTCTAATGCCTACGCATAAAAATGAATTCTTACCAGAGATTTGAGTACTGATCATTCAGTTCTTAGTGCCAACAGCTAGCTCTACAATTAGATTCATTCAGTTTCTTAGATTAGGTAGTGTGTCAATTTCTTCTTATAGTAATAAAATGAAGAGCTCGTTTGTATGTCATGAGCATGAGAAATATCTACCGTGCTCAGAGGTTTGAAAAAAAAAATTGGTAGCCCCTGTGGACTAACATGCACACCTAGAGGGCAGAATTTTAAAATTTTTGACTAGAATCTTTTAAATTAATTAAAAACGGGCTATGAGTTAAAGCAATAAGTTTATTTATTCCGGGCAACGCCGGATATTTCAGCTAGTTAGTTACACCGGTATAGCCCAGTAGAGTGGTCAGCGCAAAAATTAAGAGGACCAAGGTTCAAATCTCAGGTTGATTGTATTTTTCTGAATTTAACATACATATTAATTTCCTAATTAAATTTTAATCTTATCACTAATGTCTTTCTCAATAAATATCTCATTGAAAATACGGATGATAACTCGAAAATAAATACTGTAAACACCTTCAGTGAATGAAGTTAAAATCCTTACGTTGAAATCATAAACGTTTTAGGGTTACTGAGTTTCATCCACGTTCTCATTTTAAAGCTTAATTTATCTGGAGGGTATACTCGTTTTTTTAAATTGAATTACTCGTTAAACAATTATCTGGAAATTAATTTAGGCAAATAAGCAAGGACACCCATATTGGTTCTCCAAATTGGCGGAGTGGAAGGGGGGCGGATGATAGGAGGACAATACCCCTCCTTGAGAGAAAATTTCAGGGATTTAACATTATGGAAGGGAATTTAAGAGCTTCTGAACATAGCTCTGAGATATTTATATGAGTTTCAAGAGCTAATTTTGGCCAAATAAAAGTTTATGAAAAATTTACAAAAAATAACATTTAGTTGTAGCTGATCTCATTGAAAAGAAACAATATATCTTTCATAAGTTTACTAAATAAAACAAAAACAAAAAAAAAGTTGAAGAGGAAATGGGAGGAAGTCTACATTTTATAATTATTTTATTTTTGTTAACTCGAATATTGATGATTCAAAGTTGTTAGCAAACTGCAGCCAAATCACAAATATACAATTTTTAAAAATAAAAATTAAAAAAAGTAAATATTGTAGAGTGATAAGGGGGATTGGAACCCCTCGTATCACCCATTTATGGGTTCCCATGCAAACAAGTGTAAAAGAAAACATTGTATGTCAATGCTATAAATAGTTTTTAATAATTTCAAATAATGATATCTTACCTTGCACGTGAAGCATCCAAGCCTTTCAAATAATATTCAACTCACGCATCATATTTACGATCTTGACTTAACATAATCAAATTTTCAAATGGTTGAAAGATGATATAAATATTTAGTATTTTGTTATATGTTAGGGCTAGACTTGATTTCACAATACTACAATTGGTCTCTATTAATATAACACTCCCTAAAAGCATTGTCGATATAAATGGATATCCATTAAGCCTAATGGTGCTATTCGTTTAAACAGTAACTATTAAGAACCTTTTACGTTATATGTTTGTTTTTATACTTTTATGAGTTTATATCAAACAGTATTTACGTTAGAACAGATTTGAAAATAATTACTATGCAACATTTTTTATGTAGGTGAAATGTAGTACGACACTGTATTCAATATAGTTGTCGTTTCTGAAATGCCGGTGTTTATTTATTATTAACTAACTGATTGCTTATGAATAATGTAAACATTCAAATTTTATCCATTTGTTGGCCATTCAATTTATAAAAGTGATCTGTTGATGTGTATTTTACGTGCCCCACTTAATAAATCTTTAATCGGTTTTCATAATAAATACTTTATATAAGAGTAGACAAATATTAATTCCCAGCTTTCTTTTTTTATTTACTATTTTAGCACCGCGTTTTACGCTTATGCACTAATTACGATAGTGAATTATGGATGAAGAAGGTTGAATTTAGTCTTCCCGCATTTGCATGGAGGAAAATTGGAAAACCAGAAAGGAAAAAACCCTCAATACACCCGATTGGGACACGAACCTCGACCTCCCTGTCATCAGCAGTATAGTCTATTGCAAAAGTGACGCCTTAGACCATGCGGCCATTGAAGAAGGTGACTCTTTTATTATAAACATACAAATGTGAATTAAATAAAACTATCTAATGTATTGCAGGCGGAAAAAACAAAGCTGTTTGCTTAAAATCTATCTTAATAATAATTAATGAATTATTTATTTGTACTAGTGTGTAGGCGGGCTAAGGTGTAAACTTCATATGATCCGTTTTTCTAGTGATTTTGATAAAAATGTATTTCTGGAGTTTGTTTTACATTACTTTAAAAAATGCATTTTCGTTTTTTCTAAAAACCATAATCTAATACTAGTTTAATAATAATAGATTTTCATTTTTCAAAAATAACTTTAACAATTTTAAAATTTTCTTATATCTGAAGTGTGTTTCAAATTATTAGCAAAACAGTATTTTTTTGTGGATACACTATTCAAGGGTGGATAGTTTACTAACGACAAGTTATTTTAGCACCGCATCTTACTACCCGTTTGGATTATACGCCTATGTACTAATTACTCTAATATGATAGTGATGATGAAGGTTTAATTTAGAGAAAGTGCACCCGCATTTGCGTGGAGGGAGAGTGGAAAACCTACCTCAGTGCACTCAACGGGAACGAACCCTGACCGAGGAGGATTTATTTTTGTTCCTAACTACAAAAAAGTGAGAAAGTACAGGGTGATTTTGAAATAGCGTGCCAAAATAAACTAGATGGAAGATGGTGTTATTACAACTATATTTATGTAAGGAACCCATGGTTGGCGATGTCCCTGTAAGGCGCTATGGAACTTCAAACCATTGAAGTTTTATCTGAAGTCCAGGCAACTTTTCTGACATGCCAGCGACGTTATCGCTAGATGGTGGAATCATTATTGAAAACGTCTTGCCTCAAACAAAGGTCACTTGATTACTGTGAGCATGTCCCATTACATCCGTAAACAAGGCACTTGTCAGTTATCTCCCCTTAAGAGCGTTCATCATAGCAGGCCTAACTCAGCTCCCGGCTCGCGCGAGGTATGGGAGTAAAAGGAAATAGAAAAGACTGGAAATGTGTGCAGTACATTCTTATTTGAATGATAACTCGACATTTTCCGCAGTGACTATGTGGGACAAAGCGAAAAAGTTTCTTGTTAATAAATACGTTACAAAGATTGGTGCACAATGCTTTTCTGTGAAGTTATTCTAAAATGGTAAAAAACGGCCTTTTCTTGGCAGTTGTTATCCAAATATCATTTAATATTTCACCAATATTCAGTGTCAGGAACTTCTTTTAGCTCTTTATCTCCATTAATGTTCAATCATAAATGATCCACGCGCAATAGTGTTCGTGTAAAATTACGATTTCTAGCCGACTGTATCACAGAGTTGATTGGTATGTGATGCACGCTCTTAATGTGTAATTCTCTATCTCTTGTTCCGCTCTTGTATGGCACTAACCTGTGTCCTGTGTAACGAGACATGCTCGCAGTAATAATGTGAGATTTGTTCGTACGAGGCACGACTTTCCTATAGTGCCAATACCATCATCTAACAGTAGTGCCGTAGTCATGCCAGAAAAGTTGCCTATACTTCAGGCAACACTTAAAAAGTTTGAAGTTCCATAGTTCCTTACGGAGAAATCACTGATCATGGGGTTTTTATACCAAAACAATCTTATGTGAAGATCACCCTGTATTTTAGATTGTGGGTGTACTATTAATAGTAACATAACTTAGTTTTATTATTTAATTTCCAATCTCTTGTAGGTTGTCGCAGTAGAGATTCATCGGCACAAAATCACGGAAGTCGAGATATATACATTCTTAATGTGATTGCCAAGGTTTGTGAATCGCGAAACGTTTTATGTAAAACAACCACAGTTATGTTGGCAACAAAACTTAGTGGCTCTTCTGGGGGGGGAGAGGGGGGCAGGCGGGGAATATAACGTCCTTTCACCCCCCCCCCCCAA
>CABFWO010000503.1:134681-148079 GCA_902155825.1 Timema genevievae
GAATTGGGAAGGTTGAATAGAGGAAGTGAACCCGCATTTGCGTGGAGGGAGAGTGTAAAACCATTTAGGAAAACCACCCCCAGTTCACCCGACCGAGATTCGAACTTCGATCTCCCCGTCCTCGGCAGTCAGGCTCAACACGACTAGCGCGTTAGCCAACTACGCCACCGAGGCGGGTTATTCTTATTATTATTTACTATTTTTTTCATAACTATTCAGTATATATAGTTATTTAGCTATTATTGTTTATCTTATTTTCTCATGTAATTATATGTATTTGTAAGGTACTTGTGTACTTTTCAGTGCTGGCCTGTCATAGGTCTTACGACTGTTGGCCAGCACTATAATAAAAAAAATTAAAATTGAAATAGTTATTATTATTACTATTTTTAAATGTCTATATTTAAAATAAATAAATAGAAAAGTCCATGTGGTTCATCGAACCATTTATTTTTATTCTAGTATAAAAATTAACGGTAGTTTAGTGATGACTGATTAAAAAAAATTAGAAATGTTTGAAAATTGTTCTAATTATTTCGTTCAAAATGGATGTGTGGGGAATGCTTTACAATGGTAAATAGTATTGTAGACTTGTTTTTAGGGGAAACATAATTTTATGCTAGTTTAACTACTTTGTATTTTTCAAAAGTTTTACTTCAAATTATTATAGACCATGAGAATGTATTTAAGATTGTGTCATACTGTTTTTTAATATTTCAATCCAATCTTGAAGTTTCCGATTGGAAACTAAATAAAGGGTTTCACTAGCATAAAAAAAAGTAAATTTTATTTCATGAAGGGGGTTAATTAAAGTTCTAGTCCTTCTTTTCTTCCTTCCACCAATTCCCAGCCTCTTTAGAACAAGAATAAAAAGTTATTGAAACATAAATATGGTGTTTTAGACAGAAAGTTGAGCTGTCTTTTCCATAGTAGGATGAGTGTACTCTTAAAATTGTATACATGTTTAATTTATTACAAAATAACATTACATTAAGTACAAAATAAATTCTAAAATCTACAGATAAATTTGTTCATTGAAGAATATCAATAATATATAGTACACTTACACACTGTATTCTTATTAGCTAATACATTATTATAATAGTCTTATTTACAACTAAAATATCATACACAATAGTACATTTGTAATAGGTTTCATTGAGGAAGTATTCTTGGATAAGCGTCGATTGATTTGAATTGATTTAGTCTCAACGTAATAATTATGTTTTTTTATATTTTTAACTAAAATAAAAATATGACGTTTCAGAAGTACAATTTTAATGAATAGTATAGCTTAGAAGTTTTATTCAAGTTCTTTGTCACACCATATTTATTTCTATTTTCAAGAGTAGATATTTTGAAAATCTATTTGAAAATTTTTTTGCTTGAAGGAAACTAGTTTTTATCATTAAATTTATTTGAAAGGCGTTTACCTGAAACTATTTATATGCGATATTAAAATAAATTTTCTTGTACATTTTGGTGTGCGGCTTCATTGGGCATAGCTAACAACAAAGATGGCGACATCAAGTAATTACAGTAAAGGAACTCTGTAGAGGTCAACATTTAATGCCTTTTTATATTTGTTTAAAAAAAATGAAAAATTGTATTTTACGATTACATAATATGGGCGGCTCTTAAAGTTATTTCCAGGGCAAGCAGGACTTGACCGGACTGTACTGGTAAGCCATTCCTTCCCCCCCCTCCCCCCACTATCTAATTAACCAACCACACACACAATAATATAATGAGCGAATGTTTTGTGCATTGGCTTTCAAGGGAAAGTTTTATACTGAATTAGAGTGAACATTTTATTCCATAGTACAGTAATTATCAAGTTTGGCTTGAGTTGGAAACAACACACTAACTGCTACTTGTAAATTTTAAACTTTCAAATAAAAGTAGGTATTGTCTTCTTTAGTCTTGTATATAAATTAATCAAAGTAAAGTGTGATTGGATCTTATTCTTTTGAAAGTACTTTGAAAGAAACCTTTAGTTATTGAGAAATCGATTTTTTAATTATTAACTTTAAAAGTCTCAGCTCCTATATTAAGTATATTATTGGAAAACTAACATACCTTATGGATCAGCAGTTCGTAATAATAAATTAAATATTGTTTGGCACCTCCCATTATATTTCAATTGAGATCCAAACAATTCTAATTGACTTATGGGACTCTCATCAAAGCTTGACTTAGAATTATGTACCGTTTCCAGAGAACAAAGCAATTTAAAAAATCAATCAAACTATTTCAAAGACTAATTAACTTAAAAAAACAAAGAGCTTGAAATTTGTAAATAGTATATATATATATCCGTTGTAGAAAAGTAAACAGGAACCAATTCCTATTTAAAAGGAACCTTCCAATCACTTTATTTTCTAGCACAAGCTCATTTTTAATTTTTTAAACGTGAACAGTAAGCCTATCTGGAATTCAACACGTTAAAATAGAAAATACAATATTAATTATAAACTTACATTGCACCAAACGACACATAGTCAATGTTTTGTGAAACAAACTATGTAAGTAATGTAATAAACTAATATACTTTGTACAACATATATTTACACAAAACATAGGAGTATAATAATTATACTTCTAGTCGATTCAAAGAAATTAAACAATATATAATATTTTGTGGTATATACTTTTACAAAAATCATAATGAAAAGAGATTTAAAACCATAACGGTCAAGGTCTGCAAAGTGCAATCTGTTAATTCTTGTAAATCAAGATGGCCATGACACTTGTTTGTGATGAATAGCAGTCAAGACAGCTTCTCCTATCTTCAATTAGTTTTTTTTTGTAACTACTCTATATACAGCGCTTTCATAACTGTTACTTTGAATAGATCCATTCACAACAAACTCAACACAATAAACTTATTGAATATAACCGCTTGGCCCAAATATTTTGTCACCTAACATTTCGCATAATTCTCTAGAAAGCAGTGTTTAGGCACCAACTAATTCTACCAATGCCCATTATTTAATGACACCGTTGTATTTGTACATGATTAAAAACTCAAAAATTGAAACTCATTCTTCTCATTCTATAATGAAATTACACAACTTGAGTGATTCATTTTAAGCTCATTTGGTGCGGTCAAATTTTATTGCGGCCTCATCAGCAAGTAATAAAAATATGTATTTATTTTTCAAATTTGTAAATTAAAAAAAAAATCGGTGAACCATAAATAGTGGTGTCTACGACATCTCAAATATTTCCTTCCGAAATGTTCTCTTGCGTTTTGTCTCGCTCGAAACATTCCCAGCCCTTGGAAGATGTCAAGGCCATTATTTCGTTCTTCAAAATAATTAAAGAAGATGACACAATCCGTCTTTGAACGTTCATGGCAATGTAAACACATCGTGGGACGCTTCGTTTGTTGTCGGTTTCATTCGGCAAATGATCCGTTGCAGTTGCCTCGGCTCTTTCTCCTAGGCACGATACTTGGCCTCCTGGCGGGAAAAAACCCAACAAACATTAATAGAATTAGTCTGGGTCACCAATTTAAAAGATAGATACAGCCAACATTTCATAGAAAGTGTTATCAAATGTACGAGCACATCCCAAAACCACTCAAAAACATCAAAAACCCACACGTTTTAAAAATAAACTCAAACCTATTTTAATTAAATCAATAGCTACATGGGACTCGCTTGTCTCCAATTAATATTTTTTTAAACTTACTATAAATACCTTTAAATTCTGCTTATCAATAATATATTTTATAGAACAAAAATATTAAAATAAATAAATTAACTCAATAAATATCAAAATCCTGGTAGCAAAATGTTGATCAGAGCCTTTTGGAATTATATATTTTGTTTTCTAATCTTATATTCATGCAAACAACTTGATATAAAAACAAATCAATTTGCTACAATTTAACCAATTCCTATAAAATGAGTAGTAATAACCTTATTAAATTATTTAATATATTACTGTTTATAAATTTATTAAATCCTCACTGACTTTTCCTTTATTAGCCTCTCTTACAATAAAATGTCCTCAAATACCTTACAGTCTTGTATTGTATCTATTTCAATGTACTATCACCGTCCACCATTAAAAAAAAAGTTAAATTAAATTTGTAAGCTCCCTAGAGCTATATCTTTGCACAAGGAGATCAGATATTTTAATTGTTAACTTATACATTATATTATAACATTGATATTAAAATTGTAATTAGTAAAATATTGTATTGTAAACTTAAACTGTGATAAACTTCAATTTTCAAACTTCAAGGAGTCTTTAAGAAAATACTAGTAGGTCTGTGAACAGTAGACCTATTTCTCTTCAGTCAACAATGCTAAATCCTACATCATGTTAAGAATTATGTCAGTTATTATTGTTACTACAGTCTTAATATTTCTCCTTGGATTTCAGTTGAAATATCTCCTATAATTTCTCCTTGGATTTCAAGTTGATATATTTCCCCTTGACGATCAAGCAAGACAGAAAAAATGAGCACTATATTCAGTAACACAGTAAGAAGTCAGTCTCGAATTATCCGTCAACATTATAAAAATACGTTCTAGGTTCTCTATTGAATGATTATAATGGTTTTTAATTAAAATCAATTGAGCTATTAAACTAAAACACGCCACAGTGGCGTAGTTAGCTAATGCGTTAGTCTTGTGGTGAGCTAGACTGCCGAGGACGGGGAGATCGAGGTTCAAATCTCGCTCGGGTGAACGGGGGTGGTTTTCCCTAAATTTGTTTTCTACTCTACCTCCATGCAAATGAGGGTTCACTTACTCTATATTAAACCTTTCCAATTCCTAACCCATTAGCGTAATTAGTACTTAAGCTTATAACCCGAACGGGTAGTAGGACGCGGTGCTAAATATTAATATTAAACTAAAAACATTTTGAGCAGCCGCCATATTGAAACGGATTGCCGGATTAGATAGATATGTACCTATATAATATTGTGTATATCGAAATGAACCTCAAAAATGATTAGAGATTTTTCTTAAAGACCTAAATATGTTATAAATTCACATTCAATGTTAATTTATTGTGTTCATCCTCTATTTTATTCGTTTCTTTTACATGTTACTATTTATATGTCCTATTTATGATTATTTACAAATTTAATCTCCCCCACCCCCTTTTTTTTGCTTCCTATTTTAAGGAGTTACATTGCGCGTTACACACTTCTTCTTGATGAGTTACGACACAACGAAAACCTAAGTCGAAGGATTGAGTACTAACGATCAATTTTTTTCTCTCAAGAGGCAGCAATTACCTCTTTGTCCAGTGGCAACAATGTAAAGTGGTGTGAACTGTGTTTCTCTTTGTCCAGTGGCAACAATGTAAAGTGGTGTGAACTGTGTTTCTCTTTGTTCAGTGGCAACAATGTAAAATGTGAGCTGTGTACCTCTTTTCATTGTAAAAGCCATATTGTGTTGGCTCTTTTTATTTGTTCCTATTTCTCTTTTCAGTGACTTCTTCCATAGATAACAAAACGTTACGTATGTGTGTTAAGCTTCCTAAGTTAATGGTCCAGGGTTCAATCATCTAAAAGAAAGGACTCTAATTCAGTTCTTTTAGCACCGCGTCTTAGAGTTTTTCGTAAATGTAGTAATTGCACTAATATGTTAAGTATAAGGAAGGTTGAGTTTAGAGGACGTTTAACTGAATTTGCGTGGCGGGAGAGTGTAAAACAATTTTTTTTAAAAACACCATTAGTACACCCGACCGAGATTCCATCACCGATCTCCTCGTCATTGGCAGTTCAGTCTAATACGAGAGTGACGACTTAGACCTGGTGATCACCAAAGTGGTTTTGTATTGTAATTGATTGGCACAAGGAAAAAAAAAAGAGAAAGTCCAATTTTATCTCAAATTTCGTTAGTGCTGCCCTCTGTTAGAGAATCATGAGGTCTTTCTAATGCACTTTATGTTATGGTTAAAAGTGGTCTCCGTCATAATTAAATTAATTAAAAGAAAGTGTTTGCTGGGGTCTTTATGAGGTTTGAGATATAAAAGTTCCTGTCCTGGTAGGTGTGTGGTATGACTATTCACCCCTTTCCTCCTTACGTTTCAAATTAAATCCGAGAAGTGTCCTTACCTCTCCATGACTCTCGCGTCCTCTCCTTCCTGCAACGTCTCCGCCAGAGGTCTGTTGGCGGTCTCCGGTAGCAGCAGCACGCTGAGACCCCCAACTATGCCGAACACCCCTAGGACACCCATAGGCACTCTAGCGTCGATGTCCGTCTGAAAATTCAGGTAGGGCGTTCTTCACTGCCAAGTCTCACTTGACTGCACTCTGTTTTCCGATTACACTATGGAGCTATGTTATAAGCTTCTCCACAGTGGAACCAAACAAGGTAAGCTTACAGGGCTTACAGGGTAACCGGAACATACATCAGAGCCAGCTATGTCAGCACAATGCACGAATCCAGCACACGATGTTTAACCCACCCCACCCTTAAGAGCCCGTTTCCCCTCCCAGATAGCACCTAACTTAGGTAGGTAATACAGCTTGAACAAAGTGTCTTAAGAGCCCGTACCATTCCACGGATAACACCTAACTTAGATAAGTAATACAGCTTGAACCAAGTTTCTTAAGAGCCCGTATCATTCCACGGAAAACACCTAGCTTATGTAGGTAATACAGCTTGAACCAAGTGTCTTAAGAGCCCGTATCATTCCAAGGATAACATTTAACTTAGGTAGGTAATACAGCTTGAACCAACTGTCTTAAGAGCCCGTATAATCCCACGGATAACACCTAACTTAAGATAAGTAATTTAACTAAAACAATACGTCGCAGTGTGGTGCAATTTTCTGTATTCTACTTTAAAAAACAATGAAAGTGAGACCAATGAAACAGGTACCAATAAGGAATTACTGATTATTTCAAAGACATTGTTTGTTGGCCCCGACAAAGGTTGGTATTGAGAGCGCAGAGGCATCTTGACTGAGGAAGTGGATTCACTACACTCTCGGTGCATACGGCGCCAAATTTGACGTCTCGTAACACCTCCATTTGGCGTCGTCGACCCTAAGATCATTACGGGGAAATACTTGTCTTGTCAACACCTACGACCTGTATAATTTTTACCTGGGAATCTGAATAATCCTGTATATAATATAACTGTAAACAAAATGAATTTAGGATCAAACCTCAATAGGCTCGGCCCGGATTCGAGCCCCGTGTCACTGTAATTGAAAAACCAGACCAGACAAGATTGGAGTCTTAATCCTTGTGATCACTAAAGTATATATATAAAAACCCGTTGACTCTCGGTGACTCCCATCTAACTTTAAAATATCACCATCACCTTCCTGAACGAGGTATACCCTCGACTCACCAGGTTCCAGAGGTAGGGTACCAGCATAAGAGCGACGCCGGCAGATACGTTGGAGGAACCGACGCCCAGATTCCTGACTACTGTAGGAAACAGTTCTGCCGTGAAGACCGGCATCACGGCGTTGGAAGAGGACACGGCAAACTTTCCCAACATCGCGAGAGAGATGGTGATCCACTCCAGGTCACTACGTCCTGTAACAACATCTAGATGGTTATACATGGGAGTGAGAGAGATGGTGATCCACTATATGTAGCTACGGCCTGTAACAACATCTATATGGTTATACATGGGAGTGAGAGATATGGTGATCCACTCTAGGTTGCTACGGCCTGTAACAACATCTAGGAAGGTTAGATCGAGAAGCAAGAGAGATGGTGATCCACTCCAGGTCACTACGACAACATCTAGGGAGGTTACACAGAGGATAATGCAGGCCACCTTGTTGACCATTAGGTTTAAGAAGAGCGAGGTCCTACAACCAGCTAACCCGCAGCTCTATACTTTATCGTGACACCCCTAACTCACCCAAATACATCATTAGGGTGAGGAAGCAGGCCACTCTACTGACAATGAGGGTCAAGCAGAACGGCATTTTTCTACCAGATAGCCAACAGTTCTAGATCTTATCGTGAAGCCCCTCACTCACCCAAAGGCACCAGTAGGGTGAGGAAGCAGGCCGCCCCACTGACCATGAGGGTCAAGCAGAACGGGCCCCTGCGACCCATCTTCAGCAGGATCAGGATGCTGATGGCGATAGCCGGGATCTCCACCACGCCGGACAGTATCGTGTTGAGGTACACGTTGCCGCCGATCTTGCCCAGGTTGAGAACCAGACCGTAATACACCAGGTACACGCTGAACCAGATGATGTAGAGGATCAGGGAGGTCTTCCTCATGTTTGGGGTCCTGAACAGGTCGAGGATACCCGCCTTCTTCTCGTCCCCGGGGTCCTTCATGTCCATCATCTGAGGACATGCAACGCTGAATAAAATATATTCATCAAAAAGCCACCATCCTCGGGGGTAAATCCCGTATATATACTTTCTTGTGACTTCTTGGAGGGAAGAAGTATTGTAATCGTCAACAGAGTCGAATTCAATGTCAACGTTGCCTGGCCCCTTTGAACCCGAAAAAGTTGTTTTAGCGATTCCGTCTGTCTGCTTGTCTGTATCTCGGTATAGAGGAGATACCATTTTACTGATCAGGATAAAACTTGCTACTAAGGATTTTCGTAGGGTTCTCCAGAGGATCTATTTGAAATTATATATCTAACCTTAAAATTAAGGGTAGTTTACCTAATAGCGAAAGGAGACATTTATCAAAATGGACTCTAACAATTTTGATAAAAATTAATTTTTAACATTATTAACAAAATGGCACATCTAATAAATCCGTAAAAATGACTAAGAGGCTACCTTAAATAAACTCTAAATTCCAATTTTGAGATATGAAATAACTTACTATTTTAAAGATATAGGAGTAGTAATTTTTTTTTGTAATTTTTAGATTAATTTTTATACAAACAAAAATTTCCTCGCTATAAGTAAATATCTATTTTTTATATATATAGTTCTTGGGAATGGAGAGTTAATTGGTATTCCCTTTGGTGAACAGAGATATTACGTTTTTTTCTAAATATGTTTATGTAACAGTGTATATTATTTCATTTACGCTCTTTAGTGAAATGTGATATTTTTTCAAAATATGACTATGTAACAATATATTTTATTTCGTTAAAACATTTATAAGAGTTTTAAGTAAATGCCAACCCACTTCGGTGGCCTCGTGGTCTGACGCGCTTTTATCACAGTAGACTAGACTACCGATGATGGGGAGATCGAAATTCAAATTTCTGTCGGGGGTACTGAGGATATTTTTTCTAAAATGTTTTCCATTCGGCCTCCACGCTAATGGGGGTACATGTCCTCTAAATATTACCTTCCTAGTCCCTAAAAACCATTAGCGTTATTAGTACATAAGTGTAGGGTCTATAGCCTGAACGGTTAGTAAGACGCGGTGCTAAAAAGAAAATGAAATGTCTCAATTTTTAGGCAAAAGAGTAAGAAAGTCTATATTGTACACCATTCCATTTATTTAAAAATCAATAGCAAATATCAGCTATCCACTAGGACCACCAATTTCTTTGACGGTCACTAAACTTCTTTTATCCTTCTTTCTCCGATCCCCAATCAACAGCCGACCTTGAAAACCATCATACTAGTACTTTCTAGTGGTGAGATATAGAACTAATATTTAAATTGCAATCAATTTTTGTCCATTCGCTTGCGGGTTTTTGGAATATTTATGTTTAAGGCCTTTGGCCCTATCGAGTACAAGTCTAAAACCTATTTTGTGCGATGGTGGGCGGGAGGGTGAAAGGCATGGTGTGGCTCCACAATAAACCAAAGTATCCTTCCGCGCCAACAAAAGAGATGGATCACGGAAACCGTAGATGGCGCTAGCTACTTGACAGGACTTGCGGAAAAAATCAAACGTTTGGAAATATCAGTTTTCTCGAGACCAAGTTAAATTTTATAGTAATATTTTCAACACCTCTTCTAAGATTATCAATGTTTATTAGGTGTTACACTTTCTTATTTTTTGTTATGCAGCCGGCAGTTTCCTATTAAAAAATGTCAAAATTATTGACATTTGATAATTGTAAAAAATATAGAGGAGGTGTGTGTATATAAAAAGTATAACTTAATCAACACGATTCTATTCTTAAACAAACTGCTTCCGAAAAGAAAATTGCAAAACAATAATAATTCTTGAAGATAACAGTTTGTTCCCATGGCTCTGCATTTCCACGCCAAATGAAAAAGGCCAATAGCCTTAAGAGCCCATCTTGTGGCTGATCCACCGAGATATTGGGTAGAAAATTACGCTTGAGTCAGGAAAAGCGCGGTTTTCTGCATTCCTCATTTGATATAATCAAAATTTTGATTAGTTTAATAGAATTTTTTAAATAATTATTTTTCAACTTTTTTATATATTTCTAAATGTGATAAAACTGTTTACCTAGTCTTTAATTCCCCCTTTATTTTTCTTAAAGAAAATCACAAAATGTCGCACCGCGATTCAAAGTCTAATTCGAGATGAGTTATCCTAACTAAGTTATAGTCCAGTTTTCATGGGAAGGGCCTTATCTGATAGCTAGAAAAGGTACTAGATATACTTTCACGTATTCATACGTAAATTCATGTGATCTGCAGTTGTCACGTTTTATAGATATTATAAATACTTATAAAATAACAATATTACTAGAGTAATATGTTATCAATGTTGACTGTAACAAAATTATGTTTGTATTTTCTAAAAGGCCCTTTCCATAAAAATTTAACTGTAGGTATTATCCGTGGGGTAAGGTGAATTATTCTTAACCTTAAGGTGGGAGTGTAATGAACGCGATAAAATGCCAATATTTTTGCAGTTTTTATAGCAAAACCCATTTTTGGCCAAAATTACTAAAATACTGCTCCAGTAGACAACTAGAGTTTAATTTTCTTCACATTGTGATATCAACAGTTGTTGAATATCAATCATGAGCCTGGCAGCATTAGATGAGAAACATTTTAAATTAACAAAAAAAAGTTGTCATTAAATTCCAGGACATTTTTGACAGATATTCAACAACTGTTAATGTGCCAAGGGAATAAAATTAAACACTATGTTTTTACTGGAGCAATATATTATTTATTTTGGCCAAAAAATTGTTTTGCCCAAAAAAATGCAAAAACAATAACCTTAATTCTCGTTCTTTACATTCTCACCTTATGTAGTCAGGATCGCAAAAACCTGGATCACCAGTAACAAGGAGGCTAAGGTTTGAATCTCAGCCGGGTACAATAACCAGTTTGGTTATCTCACTAACTCTTCTCGTAAATATGAATGCACTTTCTCTAAAACTACCTTCTTAATTTCTACCCCATTTACTAACACTTACTTTAAAACGTAAAAATAAAAAGCATTTTTTTTCCAAACAAAGATCCGCGTGGGATGATTCTCGTAAGTCTCGTTTGCTATGTATTTGCTGATAACGTGGAGGTCGAGCCACGAATCCCGGAGGAATGTATTTAAGTTTTTTTTTTTTACGAAATGGCCCCCCTCCCTCTTTGTTCTACCTCCACACGCGACTGACCTGCTGCAGGATCTTGTCGGTGTTGGCGGGAAGTTGCCTCTTGTTGACTCTGGCCGCCTCCTTCAGAATCAACATCACCTCATCCTTCCTGCCCATCGCCAGCAACCACCGAGGGGACTCTGGCAGGATCCTACAGGGACAGCAACACATTGTCTAAATCTGAACGCGCTTTTTATACCTTACCTGGAGTCATATTTCCATATATCAAGAACCTGAGAAAGACATTTTATCTGTAATATTTGAATATGTAAAAGAACGACAGTTGATTTGTCTTCTTTTCGTGGGTGGAAAGGAGGTGGGGTGGGGGTCAACAAGATGATGAAACTGAGTCGGTGGCCTAACCGTCAGGAAGGGGATACAAAAAAAGCTTCGAATACCTTCTTCACAATTTGAATTTGCCAAATTCCCATTGGTGCAAATTCAACCAATGTGAAGAAGGGTAGGAAGGTAATGACCGGTCCAACCGAGGTATTAAGTAGGGTTGGACCGAGCAAACCTGGCACTCTTGTTAAAAAAAAAATCAGTTAGGACTCGGGTGAACCTTGTGACGCTCGGGGGCAATAATTGTGGGAGGACTTTATTTATAATATAGTACCAATACTATTTGTTAAGCATTAAAGTTGTACTCAAATTATAATTTACTTAATCAAGTGTAGTGTGTTAAATATACCATTCCTAATTCATGATATCAACGGTGTAAGGCACAATTTACAATATATTAAATATAAATGAACTTATAAGTTCTAAAAAATGATCGTAGCAAACCTTCAACGGAACTATCTACAGTCCAATCTTAATAGGTAAAAGTTTATCTGACAGCTAGAAAAGCTACTAGATATATTTTCGCTAAAGATGATTGAATCCAAAATTAACTCTAGATCCAAATTTGACTCCTCGAACCCTAAAAATGTTTAAATTCAAAGTGAAAATATTTAAAATTTAATTAAAAAACAAAGAAAAACCTTTATTAGTAGATTCATAATTATGTTAATATAATTTTGTAATTTTTTTCCTTTATGATTTTTTTCAAGCAATGTATGACTATAATCCAATTTTTAAAGGAAGGGCCTTTTAAAAAATACATATTGTTTTGCAGCCAAAATTGATAAAATTTTATTAGTTTATTAAAAAAAACCACATCCTGCAATCGATCCATACTGACCTAACGGCCGCCGTCTGTTTGTGAAGATAATGCCAACTTTTACACTTAGATTGTGTCATATGGTCGGCACAACAAACCTCACGACGTCAATATCAGTTTTCTAGAACAGAGGCGCTACCTTTTCATTCAAGTAGCTCCTCATTTGTCCTCACGAGACTGATTTGACCCCGTTCCAGAACCACTACTTCACAGAAAATCTGGAAGCGCCAGGGATCGAACCCGGGACTTCCGGATCTTTAGTAGTAGCAGCTTTATTTTCTAATTTTCGATAGTTTAATATATCAAAAGTGACAGCTGAATATCACGTGACTTGACGTATGAATACGTGAAAATAAATCTAGAAACTTTTCTAGGTCAGATAAGGTCCTTCCTTTGAAAATTGGACTGTACACGAAAGAAGATCTAGCAACTTTTTTTAAGACTCCAGATCAGAATGTTTTTTATAGTGATCCGGCTGTGTGATGTGTTTACATTTTTCTTAGTGATAATATTTTTCTTTCACAGTTCAATGACTGCTCAGTTCAACCCAGATTAATTCTCCGGCAAACAACACAATGAGACCCTCTATTCACAACTAATAGAAAGTGAACAAACTCAAAAACTTTTCACAATAATACATTTGTGCCAGGAATAAGACACCCGCATCACATGGTCACGTAGACTTAACGGGTCAATCTAGAGTTACACTGGATTGTTGGTGATGGGGTGAACGGGGTTCGAATCTCAGTCGGGTGTACTGAAGGTGTTCCCCCCCCCCCCCCCCC
>CABFWO010000503.1:148417-164812 GCA_902155825.1 Timema genevievae
GGGGAGATCGAGGTTCGAATCTCGGTCGGGTGAACTGGGGGTGGTTTTTCCTAAATGGTTTTCCACTCTCCCTCCACGCAAATGCGGGTTCACTTCCTCTAAATTCAACCTTCCCAAATCCTAATCCATTAGAGTAATTAGTACTTAAGCGTATAACCCGAACGGGTAGTAAGACGCGGTGCTAAATATTATTATTATTATAGTGATGCTTTTACTCCATTATTGTGGCGCTGATTAACATTATTGGAAGTGCTCAAATGGCCACCTTCATCCTGAATGCAAGTTTGCAGTCATCGTGTCGTAAAATGCCGCACTCTTTCAAAAATACCAGGCTTTTGTCGGATTCATTTGTAGCCTTCTTATATACGTTGGCGAAGTATTTCAATACTGGCAATGGCTGCCAACGAATCCGACAAAGAACTGGTAACTTTTTGAAAAAAGTGTGACACGATAACTGCAGGCTTGCATTTAGGCTGAAGGTGACCATTTTTAGCACTTTCTATAACGTTCAGAAGCTCCACACAACTGGAGTACAAACATCACTATAACTCGTAAACAAGGTCAAATGGGGCACATTTTTATATGAACTATTTTCATTGTTTCTGTGTCTCCTGTCCCCCTCTGAAGTGGGCACCACGTGTTATGGTACACCCTGTATATGCTTATAAACTGAACGGGTAGTGAAACGCGGTCCAAGACAAGGTAGACACCTGATACTCAGCCTTACGGTAGTTTCGCTGCGTTCCTTGAATCAGGTTGAGTCCTTGGGCAGTGTAGCAGTCCTCAGGGATAGCAGCACTTTCAAGTGAAACAACTCACTTTCAAATTGTTCGTTGTAAAGGAGTTGTGGTCCGAACACAATAGCTCAATTACAATCAATCGCCCACCCCCAAATCACCCCCTTACCTCCTTTCAACGAACAAACACCCTCAGACAAATAACTAGTATACGGTATTTGAAGATTGTTTACAACTAGACAATTTGCTAATATTAGTTTGAAAATAAATTAGCCTTATATTATATGTTTTCTTTGTAATTTGAAGTCTGAGTAAGCTTGTTTGTAAGTGGGTTGGTTTATTGGAAAGGGGGAGGGGAGAACCGCTACCTGAATCTAGCTTTGTGAAAGCCGGTTTGTTGACACTAAAAGACAATGTTTGTCTGTTGTATAATAAAACCATCTTTAAAGTGAACTGTTTTTTATTTAAAAAAATGCCTGCTTGATAGCTATGTTGTCACTCGGGACTGCACGTAGCGATCCCCGTGTTGAAGCACCGAAGCTTTCACAACGAGCGCAGACATTTTAACCTGAAGGATGTGTGTCTGATGTATATCTTGTCTGTGGATGCGGTGAATATAATGTATTTTATCGTTGTTCCAGAATCCCAGGGTGGAAAGGGTTGACAAGTTCTTTCAGGCGATGTTGTTGAAAATTACACGCTAGTACATATACTGACCACCAGAGTCCGAATAACAGCAACGAGGGTAAGGTGATGGCCAACTGCAGGTTCTTCCATCCCCTGACGTAGTAAGCGATACCTGCGATGGCTATGTAGCTCAGTGGTACGGGGAACAGGTATGACACCCCGGAGATAGTCCTCCACTTGCCCCCTACCAGCTCCATACCTGTACATACCGGACACACATGATTACTGGGAGTGTGTATGGGGAGGGGAAAGGAGATGTATGGCATCCACTGAAATTATTTCCATAAATATTGGATTATAATATTCTTAGTGTGTATACCCGCGTCAGATACATGAGCTTATGGATGTAATCCCGGTGGATACAATTCACGATTTCATGGATATAACTATGAGTGGATACAATTCAGAATTTTGTGGATATAATTCTGAGTGGATACAATTCAGGATTTTGTGGATATAATTCTGAGTGGATACAATTCAGGATTTTGTGGATATAATTCTGAGTGGATACAATTCAGGATTTTGTGGCTATAATTCTGAGTGGATACAGTTCAGGATTTTGTGGATATAATTATGAGTAGATACAATTAAGGATTTTGTGTACATAACGCCAGGGGATATAATTAAGGATTTTCTTTAAGGCTAATTCGATTGAGAAATGTTGGAATGCTAATTACTCTTATGGCGTATGGGTGAGGAAGGAAGCATTTTAGAAATAATCTTCCCACATTTATGTGTAAGGTGAGTGGGAAACCATTTAAGAAAAACCTTTCTCAGTAGACCCGACCAGGATTAGAACCCTGATTTCCCCGTCATCAATGGGCCAGTCTAACACGAAAGTGACACCTTAGACCATTCGACCACTGAAGGTGGTTTACGAAAACATCAGTTTCAACAAACAGAGGCTGCGGAGGCCTTCAAAACAAATAGAGACAACGTTTAAATTTGACAAGCCACTACGTAAACTTCACGTACAGTAGGACGGTTCTAGCAGGAAGAACCTCTTTCAAACACAATTAACTGGTAGATAATATTCTTCCAATAATAATCTTATTATAGCTAAGTGAACCCCAAGGAACTTACATAGGACGAAACCGCTGAAGACCACGCCCACGGAAATGAAGCCCAAACAGAACCTGAGGGCTACGTAGACCTCGAACCACGGACAGAAGGTCATGCTGAGAGCTATACAGATCTGCAGTACCAGGGAACCCATCAAGGTCTTCTTTCGACCGAACCTGATGAGAAGGGAGGTAACACAATAAGAAAATAATTCATCATTTATGGGTTGAATGGATTGAATAATTTATTTCTTGAATCCGATTCTCGGATACAAAATTTAATTTAATTTAAAATCCAAATTTGAATCCTCAAATCGTTAAAAATATGCCTTTTTAGTTGAAGTGAAAAAAAAGAAGACTATAAAGGCTTAATGCCCCTGACAAAACAATAATGTTTTTGTTTGTCATGTTTATTATCTATGCCATAGATAACAAAGATAAATTTTTTTAATTAAATTAATTTCATTATTATTTATAATTTTGTTATTTTTTGTAATTTTGTTACTCTCCCAGCCACACAAGTCAATTTAACTCCTTTTAAAAATTGTATGAAATTGTTATATCAAGTTAAGGTCTTCCTAATAAGTATTCGATACACTTTTTTGAGATTTTTATGAATCTCAAATCTCTCGAATACCATAGGATTCTTGATATTCGAGTAGTCCATCTCTAATAAATTATTATAATAATATTGCAATGATACATTAGTTTAACCAGGGGTGGAGCCAGTATTTTCATGAGGAAGGAAAGGGAAGGGGGTGTGAACGTCCTTACGGGACCGGCCTGGGGGGAGGTTCCAAATCGGAAAAATCCTCCAAAGTTTGAGAGTATCTTTGTCTTAAAAAGTATTCTATAATAATTATATTAATCATTTTAACAATATTAGGCCAACCAATAAAAAAATTATAGAATTAAATAAAAGACATCTGGTTAAATTATTCGTGACTATTTACCCTGCAATTTTGTATGTGTAAGTTTTACCAATTCTGCGGATTTATACAAGTTTATTTAAATGTACATAAAATAATTTGTTATTTACTCAATATTATCACTAAGAAAAATAAAATAATAATAAATTATAGAAATTAAAAAAAATTGCATACAAGTTTATCATTTTTTTAATAGTTTTTTGTCAATTAATTATACGTTAAAATGTAAATCAATTATTGACTTTGATTGACACTCAAAGCAACTGGTTGCTAACAGAGTACGTGATAGGACAATTAGTAATGACTAAAACATTGATTTAATTGGATTGGTGACCTGGTGGTCTAGGGGTAAAGTGTCAGACTTCTGTGCTGGAGTCCGGGGTTCAATCCTAGGTCCCGGCACAGATTTATCTGATTGCCAAACCCTTCCTTCACCTCTGACAAGACGTGTATTAATCACAACTTGTGAATGTGAAGAATGCCAGGCCTCCACCGTAGTTCGGATCCCACGTTAAACTGTAGGTCCTCCATTTCATCTCACAATCACCCTACCATTGCACATTAGCGTAAGTGCGTATAACCCGAACGGGTAGTAAGACGCGGTGCTAGTAATAATAATAATAATAATAATAATAATAATAATAATAATTTAATTGGATTATTTTTTTAATTATTGTTGTTAATAATAAAAAAATATAAGAGGGGACGCGCACCCCCCGCATTCCCGTCTGGATCTGCCTCTGCTTGTAACTGAATTTGAAACCTTTTAGGGCTACAGACTCTCTTCTCACACATACTTTATTGTGATGTCCTTTTTTTTAAAAAATATTTATAATATATAAATTTGTCTCTAAATTTGCCTTTGTACGTAATTCACGTAGCTTCTCGGGCCTCTTGAAATCCAAAATCATTATTTCCCGGTAACTCTTAAAAGCCCAGTCGTCTTGACGGTTGTATTCGTAGAGCAAACTTTAGATGGACTTGCAATGGGCTCCCCTACATCATAACTTATGTCAGAAATTTTCTTACAAAAATATGACCCCATTATTTTCAATAACCTAAACAATGTGCTCAACATCAAATTCTATTGCAGATATGTTGACGATATCCTAATTATCTATGACAATGATCCCAATCTTTCTGATGTATCCATACTAATCAACAATATTCATCCTAATTTCTCTTTCACTCTAGAGAGTGAAAATAACGGCAGTATTAACTACTTAGACCTCAACATTTCTAAAAATTTGCATAGCAAATTAATTTATAAAATATATATGAAATCCACTCATACTGATGCAATCATTCCCAATGATTCAAATCATCCTACTTCTCATAAACTTGCTGGCTTCAATACCCTAATTAATTGATTACTAAATATTCCGCTCAGCAAATCTAATTATAAAACTGAGATAAATACAATCAAATTAATAGCCACAAATAATGGTTATTCTCATTCTACTATTTACAAAATCTTAAATAAAAAGAAAAAAACTAAGATTCAATAATTTCTCTACCACCCTTATTAATGAAAACCAAAATGGCTCTAATCAAAAGGAAAAATGGGTTAAATTTACATAAGCTGGTCCTGAAACTCGTCGTATCACAAATATTGTCAAAAAGTACAATCCCAACGTTGCTTTTTCCACTAACAATACAATCAAGAAAAATCTTAGTAACAGCAATTTAAATAAAAATGATAAATACAATAAAAATTGAATTTATAAATTAACTTGTGAATGCAATAGTATCTATCTACATTGGCAAGACCAGCCGCAGTTTTATGGCTCGTTATAAAGAGCACATTTCTTATTTTAAATACCATAGGACCAAATCAAAATTTGCAGAACATCTAAAATACACAAACCATCAACCCAAACCAATAAACCAATGTATGAAACCTCTTCACTTATCTCATAAAGGCACGAAATTAAGCACAGCTGAATTTTTTTTTCATTCAAGCATCTTTATTTAGTAATAAATCAATTCTCAATAAACAATTACAATTTTCAAAATAAAATTTTTGCCAACACATTAAAGAATTGACCCAAAAACTTTAAAATTCTGTGGCTTCATTTGTCCTGCTCTACCTTCCATCGTAGGAAAATGACCCGTTCGAGCCGGAGTCGAGAAGATTAGTTACTTATTCTTCCTCTTCACATTCATTTCCATAATTATTTCTATCCTTCATTCCATAGATTATTCAACACTCAACTGGTTTCAACAGTAGTTTCTCAACCTAACATTTTAACAACGTAGTCTTGAAAACTTTACCTTATATAGCTCACTTATCACTAGTCTTTAGTTCTTACACACATTTTTTCTTTCTGACCACACCCGAGTTAGTTAACATCTTGCCGTCGTAATAACACATAGTGTATTTCACAACGACTCAATTAAGTTTGGTTGTTTGATAATTTTCTTTTTACGAATTCATAATTGTCTAACGGTAATTCTAAAGACTTCTTGTATAGCTCTAAGTTTTAATTTATTTTCATGCTTCTTTAATTTCGTTTGCAATTTCCATGAGTATGGTACCATAAGTACCGAAACATGTCGGAATGAAGTAATCCAGCAGCTTTCTAGTGCTGGATATCATAAAGGATTAATGGGACAAGGAAACAGATAAAACTTATACTATTCCACATCACTTAATTACTTCATTGAAATTCATTTGGCAGTTGTTAATATAAAAATTCAAATTTTATACTTCATAACATATTTGAACTTAAAACATTGTTTTGGCCATTCTATATTGTATATCTCAAAGTCTTTGTAATAACAACACTTAATTACTTCATTAAAATTCGTTTAGCTAAATTTAAATTTTATACTTTTACTTCATAATATATTTGAACTTAAAACATAGTTTTGTCCATACTATATTGTATATCTGTATGTATTATATATATGTATATATTATAGACTTTTCATCAACTTGTGCATGGTCCAGTTGATGATGTATTATTAATTTTATGTTAAATGTTCATATCTGACAATATGTTTTTCAACAGAAGTAAATCCTAATCATACATTTTGACTTGTAATTTCACTTAGTACATCTACCAACTTAGTAATTGTTTAATTTATAAAATTAAACTCTTTATATATATCTTTAGAGCAATCTATCTAAGTCTTAACCTTTAATTTAGATTGGTTAAATTTAATTTCTATCATAAGAGCCAAATTAAGATAATTATTTAAGAGACTCTCTTAGGTGGGATGCACACTAGGACGATAGATACATATAGTTAAGAGATATGCGATAATTTTCTTACAAGATAGGCATCGCTTGTGCGCGTTCAAACTGTACGGAAGAGACAAAACAGGAACAGATAAGTACGATGCTGACATCTATCGTCAGATATGTGAATTAAAGCGACACACACTGCTAGTTAATTCGCTCAGTATCGTACGAAATTTCAAGGTGGTAGCATGTCTAGGTCAAGCCAAGTTAAAGAAATATTATTAATTTCTTTAATTAATATGGTGGAAAAACACCCCTGTTTATGGAACTTAAATAATACAGTAAAACGGACGGGACAGGTTCGGTCTGAAAGACTCACTATATAAAATTATCTAAATTTTCATTCTTGTTGAGATAGTTCTCCTGAAACTACGTTGGAACGTTGTCACACATTAATTAAGTTATAGGAATGCACCCATTAATGCACCCATTACTTCTATCTCTTCCTTTTCTTGTTCTTCAAATACCAATACGTCACGGGAACGTCATCTTCACTCGAAGAGCTCATGATTACAACTGATAAACAGACTCTAAAATATGTCTCCTGCCTAAAGATCGTCTCGCGTTGGTGCGCAGCAAAATTATTTTAAGATAAAAGTCGCGCCTCGCAATGATCGGACGATATAAATCGTATCGTCCTAGGGTGCATCCCACCCAAGTCTTACCATTAAGGTGGGGATGTAGGGAACAAGAGGAAAAGTCACTGATTTTGTAGGTCTTACAGTAAAACATTTCTGGGTCAAAATAAATAAAATATTGCTCCAGTAGAAACGTAGAGTTTAATTTTCTTCACATTGTGATATCAACAGTTGTTGAATATCTGTCATGAGCATAGCGGCATTAAATGACAAACTTTTTAAATGAAGAGAAAAATATGTCATTAAATTCCAGGACACCTTTGACAGATATTCAACAACTGTTGATATAACCATGTGAAGAAAATTAAGATATATGTCTTTACTGGAGAAATATTTTATTTTTTTTCACCAAAAAAAGGTTTTAGTTTAAAAACTGCCAAAATACCTTTTTTTCATGTTCCCTACATTCCTACTTTAAAAGGTTAATTTAGGTTCTTCGATACATGTGAGGATAAAATCTCAACGTCGACTCTGATTTCTTGTCCAGTATTACATGGGTCTTCGGGCTCAATGACCCAATAATGTTTGCAGTAAGAAAACAGCATGGTACAATCTAAACTAAATAAACTTATATTGGGTGATTAATCTCTCAAATTTCCCGCTCTTCCGCGACTGACGGAACATGCCGGGGAAAGTAGTTTTGTCAGTCCTCCAGAGATGGCAGGAGTGTTAGCATTCAGAGTGATTTCAAGGCTATGTACCCCCAGGTAATGTCTTTCAAAATGTGTTAAATCAGAGACTTGTATGACTTTTTAAATGTTTTATTTCAGTCGAAGAGACGCGATGTTTTCCCCCCAAAATGTTTTGTAGAGGAAATTTAATACATGCTTTTATTCTCATATCGACCCCATGTATTTTATTTAATATGTAAGAAAGAAAGGAAACTAATAGTGAAAAAAACCCTTAAAAAAACCGATACTTAAAAAAATATTTAAAACTTATCTCATTATATTTTGTCTTTGTTTTATTTTGTTTCGAAATTTTTCTTACCTTATTCTTGTTAAATAACGCTCACGCGCACAAATATATCAACACTTGCGCAGGAAGCTGCTTACAATATAACAAATTAATAAAATACTATAACGTGAATAGGCTGTGCTTCTTAGAATGTGGTACACATATCCCAAGGGGTACGTCGTACGTGATGTATCACTGTATTTTAATTAATTATATAAAATGTTTTGATGATAACCACGTCTGATAAATAAATTAATTCAGATATCGAAATGATGTCATGGACTTTTATAAGCCTTTATATTTCTCTGTCATGTGGTTTTTAGCTTGAAATTAAAGGGCAGAGGGAAAAATTGCGGAAGGTCCAATTTTAGCTCAAATTGAGTCAGTGCTGCCATCTGTTAGACAATCATGAGATCTTTATAGTACACTTTAGATTATGGTTAAAAGAGGTCTATGTCATATTTAAATTAATTAAAAAATATTTACTGGGGTCATTATGATGTTTGAAATGTAAAAGTTACTGTCCTATGAAATGCGTGTAATGTGACTTCCCCTTTTTCCCCCTGTACCATATAACTAGGGGCGACACCCATTTCGGTGGCCGCATGATCCAACGCGCTACTTTCATGTTGCACTAGACTGCCAAGGATGGAGAGAACCTGGTTCGATCCCGGTCGGATGTACTGAGGGTGGTTTTTCCTAAATGGTTTTCAACTCTCCCGTCATAAATATGCAGTTGCACCTCTTCTAAATTAAACCTTCCTAATACTTAACACATTAGTACAACCCGAATGGCTAGTAAGACATGCTGATAAAAAAAAAAGAGTGACCGCTGACATTTTACAAGATAGCAAGTATTAATGTCTTTATGGATGGAGTAATGTGTTTCGACCACGGGCCCAAAAGGGGTACATGGCTGGTGAAATTTTGCTAAACACTGTGTTATTGAATGTCCCTTTCCAAAGGAAGTGTACCTGTCAGATATCATGCCTGAGATGAGTCCTCCCAGCGCGACACCTGCCAGGAACATCATCTCTGCGACGTTGGGGAGAGCCTGTCTGTCGCACACCAGGTTCCACTGCAAACAACACAACACTGCTGTGAACAAGGGAGTTGAGGGAACTCTAGAAACGTTGGGGAGAGTCTGTCTGTCGCACACCAGGTTCCACTGCAAACAACACAACACTGCTGTGAACAAGGGAGTTGAGGGAACTCTAGAAACGTTGGGGAAGAGCCTGTCTGTCGCACACCAAGTTCCACTGCAAACAACACAACACCGGCCGCTCATACATAACTCGTGAATAGTAATGATTTGAAATAACTGAATGACTATGTATAGCTTATAATTATACACTTTTTTAAAAATTGTGAAAAAAATATGGAAATACTGTCCAACAAACTCGTTTCAGTGGCTGATCGGTCTAACTCTAAGGTATGAAATTCTGCTGACTTTACCACTAAGCTATGATGATAGTAAACTGCATTTTTTATATTATAAAAAAGGCCTTTTACAATCTAATGACATATTTATTTGCGGTCAAAATTGATTTAATTTTACTAAATTATTGGTATTATTTCATAGGTATTGATTGATATTATCAATCTTAAGCGATAGCTGCATATCAAATGACTTGATTTATGAATATGTTAAAGTAGATCTTGCAACTTTTATGGCAATGAGATAAAGCCCTACCTATGAAAATTGGACTTTATCACTTTATTTTAAGGCCAGCATAATATACAGTGTGTTTCCTTTATTAATATATGTAGGATCTACAATTTAGTCTAACTTTAATCTTTGCTCTTGTTGAGTATTACCCGCCTCAGTGGTCGAATGGTCTAAGGCGTCACTCTCTTGTTATACTGGCCTGCTGATTATGGGGAGATCGTGGTTAGAATCCCGGTCGGGTCAACAGAGATTAATTTTCCCTAAATGGTTTTCCTTTCTCCTTCCACGTAAATGCGGGAAGATCACCTCTAAAATGTTTCTTTCCCCATTATAACCCCATTAGAATAATAATTATAATATACGCATATAACCTGAACAGGTAGTAAGATGAGGTGACAAAATAATAATGAATTTTCCAATAACCTTGACTAACTGTTGAGAACAATTCACAGGTACATTTTGAACTAACTCTGATTACCACGGCAACACTCCACGCCACGCAACTGTCTAATCGTGATCACTACCTGACTGATGATGGTGTCGCCGAACTCTTCCCTGCTGAATTCCCAGTCGGTGCACAGCCTGGTGATGTTGGTCGTAGCAACATTGTTGATCGCCGTGTTGTTATAGTCCATATCCCACACGGCGCAGGCGTCATATTCTGGCGTACCATTCTGTAACAGGAGATGGACGTTGTATTCTCAGAACCTATACCGGGGATATTCATCGGTGAAAGGGTTTTTTTTAATTCAAGACTTCCATAAGTTTTTATTTAGGGGGGAATGTAGGAGACGCGAGAAAAGGTAAGTGTTTTTTGCAGTTTTTTTATAGCATGACTTTTTTTTGACAAAATAAAATATAGCTCTTGTAGAAACATAGAGTTTAATTTTCTTCACGTAGTAACATAAAAAGTTCTTGAATATTTGTCATGAGAATGGCGGTATTAGGTGGGACATTTTTTAATTAAAGAGAAAAAGTTCTTATTAAATTAAAACACCCCCTTGACAAATATTCAATAAATTTTGATATCACCATGTGAAGAAAAGACGTAAACTCTATGTTTTCACTAGATACATATTTAATTTATTTTGACTAAAAGAATGTTTTGATATAAAAACTGTAAAAACACTTGCCTTTTCCCACTTTCCCCACATTCCCACCTTGAGTTTTTTTGGTGGCCAAATGGTTCAAGGCAGTGGTATTCAAACTTTTTTTTTGTACGCTTACCACCGATATCTCTCCAATTTTGTACCACACCACTAAAATTGTTGGTGTAAAATGTAGGCTGTACATATACAGTAATCTACATCTAACGTAAATATAATAAATTATATACAACATATTTTTATTAAATAATAATTTTTAAATTAGATATATTTATATATTTTTTAAAACTTTACGTCACCCCTAAGCTGTCTCCGCGCAACCCAGGTTGAATACCGCTAGTCTAAGGCGTCACTCTTGCAATAGACTAAACTTCCGATGACGAAGAGATCAGGGGTTCGAATCCTGATCGGGTGTACTGATGGTGGGTTTTCCTAAATTATTTTTAACTCTTTTTCTGCGCAAATGCAGGTACATTTCCAACAAATTCAAGGATTCCATCCACTTACAACATCAAGCGATTCCTTTTCAATCTCGCAAACTTAACATAGGGTGGGGCAGAAAAAATTAGACGATATTTGCTGAATAAAGTGATGGAAAATGTGCTGAGGTTTTCCGAATATATGACAATTGAGTATACCCAAGAAATAGCGACTATTGCGTACAATTGTTTATTTTTCTACCTGAGTTGGCCGTAAATGAAATTACATGATGTAAGCTCACATAACTTCCTATCCCAACCAAACCAATTCTAAATGTTATCCCACCCAAGTGTAAAAGTTATATGACGACACAAGTAGGGCCTAGAAAAACTCAAATTATTGTTTAAAATACTAACAATTATCATTATACAAACATAACTTTCAAACCTTCCATAATTTATATATATATAAGCCCTATATAGTTATGGTTCTTACCCAACATATCTTAAAAATCCTAACCTTTCACGTATTAATAAATTAGAATTTCAAATAATATTGATCACACAAAATAAAAAAATGACCCCTACCTGGATAGCCCACCTGCTCAATACTTTGGGCGCAATTGTTGTGGTACTAAATTGTCACTGTACGCAATTGTCAGGACACCGGTTCGTCCGACGTCCGATAGAGTTCACCTGAGTGACATTGTCTTCAAAAAGTGAAAAAGAGTAATATGTAGTTTGCTTTTATTTAGTTAGGGAATATTTACTTTTTAATTAAAATATTAATTTTCTACTAATCGTCTAATTATTTCAGCTCCATCCGGTTTAACCTAACAACGTGATTATCAGGCGGTTGAACAGACACTGGCTATAAAAAGCGAGTCAGAGGTAGACAAACACACACGAGGTAAGATGAACGTGTTTTTCCCACAACCGTGCCAGACGTCTTATGAACAACCTGGTCCAAACCACCCGTGTATTTCAGCTAGGATAATCACAGATTGCGCCCGCACTTTGCCCGCGGCGGTTTCTCGTGGGACGTGGAGTGGTGCGCCTCCCCTCCCTCCCTTCACCCATCAACCCTTCCTCCCACTCATTAAGGGGTACTCGGTGAAGCGATTGGATGACGTAACACTCCTCTACTTCCAGAATTGCTTGACGTCACATGGTCACAAGTCTTTATAAGGTCCTATGTGTTTTTTTATCACAGCGTCTTACTACCCGTTAGGGTTATACGCTTATGTATTAATTACACTAATGTGGTAGGGATGAGGAAGGTTTAATTAAAAGGAAATGCACCCACATTTGCGTGGAGGGAGAGTTGAAAACCATTTAAGGAAGACGACCCTCAATGCACCCCACTGGGATCTAACCCCGATCTTCCCATCTTCTGCAGTCTAGTCTACTGCGAGAGTAGAGTGTTAGACCACGTGGTCATCGAAGCGGGTTTTGGGTCCTTTGTTCACGACGCTGACAAGGTCAGCGTTTATTAGTTTCACCCTCTATCCCATCGCGTCTCACAGCCCGTTAGGGATATCCTCAGATTTACACTAATGATATAAATATGAGACAGGCAGAATTCAGAGGAAATTTACCAGCATTCGCGTGAAGGTAGAGTGGATTTTTTTTTAGAAAAAACAAAACATTCTCAGCTAACTTTACCAGGGTTTGAAACCAGACCTTCCTGTCACCTTCGATTAATTTCCGCAGACCCTCACATCAGTGGCCGTATGACTCTAACGCACTTCTCTCGGTTAGACTGGATCGCCGGTGACGAAGGAGATCAGGCTCAGGATCCCTATCGGCGGTACTAATGGTGTTTTTCCTAAATGGTTTTCCACTCTCCCTCCACACAAATGCGGGTACACTTCATCTAAACATAGCTTCCCGCATCCCTAACACATTAGAGTAATTAGTACGTATGCGTATAGCTCTAACGGATAAGATGTGGGGCTAAAAAATAGCTAAAAAATGACGTGGTTCACCCAAATACCCTCGAAACATTATCAAAGTTTACCTCCTAACCACCTCTAACCTGGCTCAAAACGACCGAGTGACTCATGTTCCTCTAACCTGGCTCAAAACAACCAAGTGACTCATGTTCTTTTAACCTGGCTCAAAACGACCGAGTGACTCATGTTCCTCTAACCTGGCTCAAAACAACCGAGTGACTCATGCTCCTCTAACCTGGCTCAAAACGACCGAGTGACTCATGTTCCTCTAACCTGGCTCAAAACGACCGAGTGACTCATGTTCCTCCAAGTCGGAACGTCCATCTCGGTGAATCCGGGTGGTCTCGTGCACCAGAAGTCGACGACGGGTGCCTGGAAGGTGACGGCGAATATGTGGAAGGTGCAAGGGACGTTGAAGAGAGAGAGGAGGAATGTCAGCTGAAGTTGCCATCTACCAAACTCTCCCACAGCCTGAGACACTGGATCATCCTCCTCTTCTTCTTCAGCCGTGGACCCGAAGGAGTCTTTCAGAGTAGTCTTGACGGGACCGCCGTTGGGCGTCGCCGTGGTCGCCATAGAGGCTGAAATCAGAAACGAACTTGATAGGGTGACGTCGTCAGGAAGTGTAGGAGCAAGTTAAGCACGCGGACTGATACTGGTTTATACAGACATGTGTAGTCAGTCTTACCATGAACAATATGTTTAAATGTCATTGAGATTTGTTAAGATAAGCAGTGTTATCATTTTAGATTGAAATTAAATAAAAAAGCCAATGCTCACAGAAATAGTCTTATCTGATACCTGGAGCACTTACTACAAGGGTCTTCAACCTTTTATGTCCAAGGGATAAAGTTTAGTTCTCTTGTTGGCTCGCAATACTCTACCCACAATATTAGGAGTGAACACTTTTTACGTCCTGAGTATCTCATCTGTGAACTGTGATGAACGAACGCGAACACTCCCGACTATGTTCGAACACTCCCGACTATGTCCGAACACTCCCGATTATGTCCGAACACTCCCGACTATGTCCGAACACTCCCGACTATGTTCGAACGCACCCGAAATAGTACTCTCTTCCTTGTTTACTAGAGTAGTGATTTGTCGGTTCAAGGTAAATTTGTAAAAAAACGTAATATTTTTCCTCTCGTATAAAGCAAAAAAGTTTACAAAAAACTTAAAATTCTTATTTAATTATGTAAAATATTGATCTGTATTTGTCATTTTTTGCTCTTGAAAATAATTTCATATTTTTCATGAGCTGCTGTGCCAAAAAAATGCTACGTCTGGCCGCAAGTGGCCCACGGGTTGAAAGCCCCTGACTTACTAGATATTTTCACGTAACCATACGTCAAGTTATGTGATTTGTCACTTTTGGTAGATCAATACCTAAAAGACCGACTTTGGTGGCCACATGGTCTAACGCGCTACTCTCGCAGTAGACTAGACTGCTGATGATGAGGCTATCGGGGTTCGAATCTCGTTCGGGTGTACCAAGGTTGGTTTTTCAAAATGGTTTCACACCCTCCCTTCACGCAAATGCGAGCACACTTTCTATAAATATAGCCTTCCTAATCTCTAAAACCATTATCGTAGTTAGTACATAAGCGTATAAACTGAACGGGTAGTAAGACGTGGTACTAATAATAATAATAAAACTTCCGCCGTTTATTCCTGGAGATGGCCCTGGTATGTATGCCTACACCTAGATTTTCTACCGTTCAGGATAAACAGAGGGTATTTAAACTTGAAACATTTGTACCTGTATCAGTGTTGCACGCAGACTAAATGATAGGCTCATTTTGGTCTTGTTTTCTGGTAACGGAGAGGTCAGAGTTCTAATCCCGGCCCGTTGAATTAAGAATATTTATTTCCTGAATGATTCCTCATCCTCCTTCCACGAAAATGCAGTTACAGGTACTCTAAATTTAACTTCTTCACTTCTACTAATTTAGTGTAATTTGATGCGCTACAGCCCGGAGAGTTAGTCTTAGAGAAAAAAAAAAAGAGAGAGAAGGTAACGTTACAATCGTACATACTTTCTCATATTTATTATATTTGGAGGAAGATACAGGAAAGGTGGATAGAAATATAGGCCTATAAAAAGATAAAAGGAACGAAGAAAATATGGCTTTTACAACAAAAAAAAGAACATAGTTCACACTTTACACTGCTGCCACTGGAAAAAGAGGTAATGGCTGCCTCTTGAAGGAAATCGATCGTTACCAGCCATTCCCCCGAACATAATATGAAACCCACTTCCGATACAAATTTACATTTTCTATATATATTTAAAAAAAAATTCTAACATTCATATATTACTTATCAATAAACTAACCCCAAATGTTTTTTTTTCTATAAAACCAGAATCTTATAAAATACTCTCCAACAAACAAATTCGTTAAAGTATTTTTTTTAGATATTAAAGATTTTCAAAAATAAGTTATTAGTAAACTATCCTTAACTTGAGGGATAAAATCAACATTCCGAATAAGTCTCGAGCTATGACCATGTATCATCTAAATATGAAGATCGAACTAAATCCTTAAAACCATTTCCGCTGTAGCACAAGCTATAGAGACAAACGTCAAAATATTCGAAATCGAAATTTTAATAAATGTCGACGTTTCATGGCCTCCCCCCTCCCCCCCCCTCACCTGAAAGCCAAAATAATTACTGTAGGACCTACTTTTTTTTTACTTCAAGGACATATAAAATGTTAATATCATAATATATAGGAATAATACTACCCCCTACAGTGGCTGAATGGCCTAAGGTGTCACTCTCATGTTAGACTGGCCTGCTGATGACGGGGAGATTGGGGTTCGAATGCTGGTCGGGTCTGTTGAGGGTGGTTTTTCCTAAATTGTATATCCCACTCTCTTTCTACACAAATGTGGGTATAGTGCAACTAAAATACTTCCTTCCTTATCACTATCCCATTAGAGTAACTATCAGTATTACATGTGTATAACCTGAACAGGTAGTAA
>CABFWO010000503.1:166424-197363 GCA_902155825.1 Timema genevievae
CCCCCCCCTTTTTGACCCTAGCACCAACATGGGTGAGTCAACTTTTATTGAAACGATTTTTAGGAACTAGCTCATAAATCAGACATTTAAGCAAGACAATGAGGATGTAGCCCAATTTTTATAGGAAGATCCCTTATCTGCCATCAAGAAAAGTAACTAGATCTACTTTCACGTATTCATACGTCAAGTCATGTGATCTACATATGTCACTTTTGATAGATATTATTAATACCTATAAAATCACACTAATAATATAGTGAAATGCTATCAATTTTGGGTGCAGAAAATAGGTTTGTACGTTCTAAAAGGCCCTTCATATAAAAATTTGAGTGTATTTTAAATGGGACGAACCTACATAAACCACGCAGGGTCATACTGAGGAAGGGGGAGCTCAATGTTTTTAATCCCCCACATTAATATATATAGTTTTGAGATTTTATTATTTATTTTTTGTTCATAACTGCTTCATTTAATGTTAGTGCTAAAAAAATAATTTCAAGCCATTTCCTTATAGGAGATTTAACTACAAGCCATTGGAGATTTTAAAAAAAACGTTCTCCCCCTAAAAAAAAAATACAGCTGATTATGACTCTGCTCCAAAGAAGAACAATGCCTCTAACCCCTATCCCATAAAAAATAGTTCTGGGCACAGTTTTGGTCCAATGGATGGAAATACACCTTCCAACCCACCCACCTCCCTAAAAAAAATAAATTAATTCTGTTCTTTAAATTTAAAATTGACACCTGGACACGGGAAATGAACCTGGGATCTTTGGCTTAGTGTGCCAACTCTCTAACCACTGAGCTATCCAGTAATCATGCCGTACCCAAGGCCATTCTTCACTCATATTTTTAGGCAGAGTCTGTGATGGACGTGCGGAAATCGTCAGCCACATATGAATGATCGATTAAGATCCCGAGCTATCAAATAACTCAGCCACCTTCGACTCGAAAAAGCTTTATGCTGAAAATAATCTACAATAATTACAACTGTATGAATGCGCATATCTTGATGGATTAGATACCAAAGCTATTATATTTTATAACTATTTGATATTTAGATGCAGCTATAACTGTAACTATCAAATATAGCAGTTTCACTATTTAATCAATCAAAATAATTCTGGCTATGGTTATGGTTTAATGGAGAGCAATTAACCCCCCCCCCCCCCCCNTAAAATAAATAAAAAACTTCCGGCTACGCTTAAGGTCCATTGGAGAACAATACACGCCCCCCACCCCTTCAATTCCTCCAATTCCCAATAATATATTCAGAGGTATGGCCTTATTCCCACGGTTGGAGACTACCCCTCCCCTCTAGGTCAGTGTTCCCCTCACCACTATCCTTGATGTCAGAACCAGAAGCTCGTAGCATAGTCTCCTGGTAGACCAGCCACACTCGCCGATGCGCGTCCGTCCCTCGCGAACGTAACGTAATCCGCCCGGAGGGACGTAATTCAGCGAATGAGTTGGTTTTTTTTTAACAGAAAGGAAATGAGAGCACTGTGAAGTAATTCTTCCGTGCTGTTTCGTCAAACGTAGAACCGAGGAAGGAAACAAGGCCTAGTTCGTGTGTGAGAAAACATTACAGAGTCATTGAACCCTCACAAGCTCTTGTAACTAGGTAATACTGGGTTAGATTCTTGATCATGCGTTAACGAGTAGCAGTGGACAATTCAATAGTCTGTGAGGTGTACTTGAAGATTATTATTTTTCTTTTTAAAATTGAGGTTGGAGGGGACGCGACTTTAGGAAAGTATTTTTACAGTTTTTTTATGACAAAAAACTATTTTTATTGTCAAAAAAAACCCCTATTGGATCGTTGAAACTATGCGGCTATAGATTATCGCGCTAAAAGGTATTCAAAACTTTTTACTGGGAAAAGTTCTATATAGAATAAGGCTCGACTTTTTAGCTAAAGGTTTACTCGTCAAAGGTTATCAATTTTACATAAATTTTGAGCTTTATGCGTTTAATTTTTAACTAAACGAATAATTTTCGCCTTCGCATCATGATTGAAACTCTAAAATGACTTCTCTTACTCTATATATATTCGTTTCACCAAACCATTCAAGTAAGGATTATATTGTTACTGTTTTTAACCAAAGATAACTATTTTATCTACCTATATACAATCATAAACAAATCGTGGTTTCCATGGTGATTTAAACAAATACTGGCTGTAGAGATGAGCCACTGCGTACACGGCAGAAAAGCTGGGAGAGAGCTAGGAAAATCGGGTTTTCGCTGGACTATACTATTTTTGACGACATTCTGGACATCTGATATTAAAAATGAGTATTCATTTATAAAAATTGGTTCAACCGTTATTTTAATTACCATAAATAGGCCTATCAAATAATATATATAATATATTACTATAATAATAGACACGTATAGTATAATATTTTACAGAAAGTAATCTCAACTGATCTTAAATATTTATTATGAATATAATATTTTTAAAAAACATTCTAGGTTAAAGTAGTAGGCAACATTGTAATATTGGATAAAACTAGGTATACATGACACATCTTCTTGTACAAAAAGTTGTGCAAGAGATTGTACAATATCTTGGTCACAGCGATTGTAGACAAGTTTTACCTCAAGATTGTTCACACGGCATAGTAAGATTGCACACAATATCGTGAGCAATGTTATAGTTTCTTTGCTATTATAGTAATAACAACAGATAATAAATAAATCAATGATTTATTCCTTATATTTATTATAATACAAATATAACTTTAAATTGGAACGGTTATTATTATTAATAATTTGATGCCTAATAAATACATTGTCATTATATTAAATTAGTTCACGTCTGGTAGATAGGGTAATATTTTGTTAGCAATCAAAACGTTGAACAATAAAAATGGCCGATATAGGACTTGTTTTATTCCTTGAAATTGCATCCAATAATTTTATACGAAGCAGATCATGTACAATCTTTGATGTTCACACAGTGCCATCTTTAGGTTACAATTTCTTGTACAACTTTTTACACAATACGTTGTGTCGTGTGTATCCCCGGCTTTGGAATGATTGGAATGAAGGACGTTTAAGTTTGGAACAATTGAATTGACAAACTAACTGGGTAAATTATTAGGGAAAATAATTGAATTTGACATTTATTTCAGAGTGATACGATAAAAACCCGTTTAAATGAGGAAAAAAAATAATAAAAGTATGACGAAGATATTAATAAAAGTTTAGGAAAGAGGGTCACCATTAAAGTATTGTACAAAATTAACAGTGACATAACTATAACATCGGTTATACCCTTCAACCAATTGTCCAGTTTATAAATTATTGGTGGGTGACCTGGTGGTCTAGGGGTAAGGTGTCAGACTTCTGTGCTGAGGGTCCGGGGTTCAATCCTCGGTCCCGGCACAGATTTATCTGATTGCCAAACCCTTCCTTCACCTCTGACAAGATGTGTATTATTCACAACTTGTGAATGTGAGGAATGCCAGGCCTCTACCGTGGTTCGGATTCCACGTTAAACTGTAGGTCCTCCATTTCATCTCACAATCACCCTACCATTGCATATTAACGTAAGTGCGTATAACCCGAACGGGTAGTAAGACGCGGTGCTAATAATAATAATAATATAAATCATTGTATTCTACGTTTAACTTTTTACAATACCCCATAACAAAAAACCTTTTTCTCAGTTTTATAAATATTTTTTATTTTATTTAGCATCGCGTCTTACTACCCGTTCAAGTTATACGCTTATGTACTAATTACGCTAATGGATTATGAATTGGGAAGGTTGAATTTAGAGGAAGTGAACCCACATTTGCGTGGAGGGAGAGTGGAAAACCATTTACGAAACACAAACCTCCAGCTCACCCGATAGAGATTTGAACCTTAATCTCCCCGTCCTCGGCAATCTAGTTCAACACACAAATAGCGCGTTAGCCAACTACGCCACCGAGGTGGGTTTTATCAATATGGTTTTTACACTTTTATTTTTAATCTAAACGCCTTTTTTATTATGTCATTCTGGAATCAATATCAAATCCAACTATTTACCTGGTTGACCTGGCGGTCTAGGGTTAAGGTGTCAGACTTATGTGCTGGGGGTCCGGGGTTCAATCCTCGGTCGCTACACATATTTATCTGATTGCTAAACCCTTCCTTCACCTCTGACAAGACGTGTAAAAACCACAACTTGTGAATGTGAGGAATGCCAGGCCTACACCATGGTTCGGATTTCACGTTAAACTGTAGGTCCTCCATTTCATCTCACAATCACCCTACACATTACACATTAGCGTAAGTGCGTGTAGCCCGAACGGGTAGTAAGACACGGTGCTAATAATAACTATTTACCCTAACAATTGAATCAGTTAATTTTTTAATTCAATTATTTTATACTTAGGTCTACTTCTATTATTCTAAAAATAATTCTTTATCTGATAATGTGATTTGATGACAAACATTTTTAATGAAGAGGAAATGCTATCATAAAAATTTCAGGATGTCCATGACAAAAATTCAAGAAACGTCGTTAAAATTGTGCAATAAAATTTTGATGGTCCTATGGCTTTAATATCCCTATATTCTTTATTGCCCTCTAAAAAGACAACTGCAACCTTCTTTATGGTATTAATTCAGTTCTCACATTTGGTAAAAAAAACCCACTAAAAACATGAATTAACATTCATCAGATCTAAATTTATCACACAAACATTTTACTTTGTTTATTTATCCCTCTTGATAATTATGATAGATGAGTTTTCATGAAAATGTCATTTTGAAATAAAACAAAGAAATAGTTTTTTTTTTCAAGAACACATATAAATGAAACAATTCCCGGTACCCATCATTAAGAAGAGAAGCCCCCCTCTCCACTCCTGATCATGCTGAGGGGGCGGGGAGGGGGACCTGATGGTCCCATGACGTCACGCGAATTAGCTTCTAAAGAGGGACCGTCTTCATTCACGGCCATCGCGGTCAATCAAGATCAAGCGCCGCGGGGAAAGAACGCGACAAGTCCATGGTTGGAGGGTGTCCACCACATGGTGGAAGAACGTGGCAAGTCCATGGTAGAGGGTGTCCACCACATGGTGCAAGAACGAGGCAAGTCCATGGTTGGAGGGTGTCCACCACGTGAGGGAAGAACGCGTTTTTACCCGCATCGGTGGCACGTGGACTAAGACTCCAGCCTCATCAGGCCTGTCTGATGACGAGGAGGTTTCTTTCAATTTTACGTTGTCCTGCAGGGTGTGTTCGTAGGAATCCTGCTGATTGGTCGCGTTAGCTAGTATAGGACACCTTCTATTTACGAAGCCAAGACATGACGCTGCCAGGATCAGTGGCCCAACCGATCACTTTAAAGGAATTTTCAAAGAGCCCTTCACCATGGCGGTGAACTATCTGAAAGGGTATCCGGGGTTCAAACCTGGACAATTGCGACGGAAATTATTTTCCTACCTGGCCATTGAATAAAAGTCTTAACTTGACGAGTATATATTCTAATTTTATGTCAGAACTTCAATTCACGCATCTTGATTGATTAAGCAAGCCTTCATTAATAAATCAGAAAAAGGAGATATCTTAAAATATTCATCAAAGCGAAGGTTGCACTTTAGAGTTTAAGTGGTATTGTTATCATCTGAAAAACAATTTAATAGATAGAGAAAAGGGTTTTCCACACTAATTGATTCTATTATTATCTCGATATAAGTATTAAATCTCGCAAATTTATTAAAATTAAATTATAAATAACAAATATTGAGATTCACTGTAAATTAAAAAACCCAATTAAATTTCGCGTAGCTAAAAACAATAAATTATAAAATAAAAGTTGTTTTTTAATGTCAAACTCACATTATTAAAGTGTGATAAAAGGAAGTACGCAAGTCAATGTTGGTATCTTTCCAGTGTTTATAAGAAGAAATTCAAAAAACCTTTTTAGGACTAAATGAATAAATTATTGCTCCAGTAGAAACATAAAGTTTTTCTTCACATGGTGATATCAACAGTTGTTGAATATCTGTCAAGGGTTTACTGGAATTTAATAACAATATTTTCTCTTCGTTTAAAAAGTTTCTCATCTAATGCCGATATGCTCATGACAGATATTCAACAACTGTTGATATCTTCATGTGAAGAAAATTAAACTTTATGTTTCTACTGGAGCAATATTTTATTTATTCTCTCTAAAAAAAGTTTCGCTATAAAAATGGTGAGAAAACCGACATTTTCCCGCGTCCCTTACACTCCTACTTAAGGCGATTTTTTTTGGGGGGGAGGGTCAAAAATGGCAAAAATCCTTTCCTTAGCTAGCGCTCCCATCCATCCCATCTTAAACACGATTTAGAAAAACAAAAGCCCACATTCACCCACGAGTGAGAAAAGTATGTTACTACTGATCACTAATGTTGGCAGGACTTGTGCCGAGAAGTGAGTGACGTATTCCTAATAATCACTAATGTTGGCAGGACTTGTGCCAAGAAGTGAGTGACGTATTCCTAATAATCACTAATGTTGGCAGGACTTGTGCCAAGAATTGAGTGACGTATTCCCAATAATCACTAATGTTGGCAGGACTTGTGCCAAGAAGTGAGTGACGTATTCCTACTAATTACTAATGTTGGCAGGACTTGTGCCAAGAAGTGAGTGACGTATTCCTAATAATCACTAATGTTGTCAGGACTTGTGCCAAGAAGTGAGTGACGTATTCCTACTAATTACTAATGTTGGCAGGACCTGTGCCGAGAATTTAGTGACGAATGACGTCAACTCTCACGAATTCCGGTTGAGTACAATTGGCGTGACAAGGACCGCGTGATTAGCACGCTTGATGGGATAGAGAGCTGACGATAGCCGCTATAATTCTCTCTGCTCTGGGGTCCTCTGTTCAAATCCCGGTTTAGGAGCCATATCACGGCCGATTAGCCGCAAAATTAATCTTACAGTTACGTTCGAATCAGAAATCCCATCGAAGTGAGGTTTTTCTTCATTCTTAGCTTGATAGCAGCAAAATTGAGATCAATTTAATAGGTTATTTTAATTTTAAAATAATTATTTTTCAATTTTATTATATTTAAAAAAAAATGGCTTAACTGTTTCACTGGGTTAAATTCTAATGTTTTCTTAGATGTAATACAGTAAACCGCTCCACGACGGCGACGTTTGTTTTTAGCTAAATTATCTACCTATAGTCAGATTTGCTTACAAATAACAGCCTGGAAGGCCTTTGTTACAACCAGATTCCTAATATATAGTAGTGTTCTGTTAAGAAAAAAGGTTTTTCAAAAGGATATTTGTAAGAAAAATATCCGGCTGTATTTATAATTTTTTATCAGTGCTTCTCACTAATTGTTCAAGTCAAACGCATAATTGAAAATTACTCTAATGGGGTAAGGATGAGGAAGGAAGCATTTTAAAGGTAATCTACGCACATTCGCGTGGAAGGAGCTATGGAAACCATTTTAGGAAAAACACCTTCAGCAGAGCTGACCTGGATTCGAACCCCAATACACCCGTTATCAGCAGGCCAGTCTAACATGATTGAGTATAATTTTTTTTGTAATATATTTGTAGATTTTGTATACGAGGTATTTAACGGGCACTTTATAAACCGACTGATTATTTCAGCATACGACTTGTAAACTGACTTAGATCTAAAACAGACACAACACCCAGCACCCCGCCCGTGAAAGAGGAAACCCACTTTTCACTAAAAATAAGTTTTTATACGCTTCGGTGGCCACGTGGTCTAAGGCGTCACTCTCGCATTAGATTAGACTGCCGATAACAGGAAGATAGAGGTTCAAATCTTGGTCGGGTGTACTGAGGGTTGTTTTCCCTGAATGGTTCTCCTCTCTCTCTCTCTCCACTCAAATGTGGGTACGCCTAATCTAAATTCCTCCTTATCTTATCTATCCACCACTTATTAAAGTAATTAATACATACGCGTATAGCTTGAACAGGTAGTAAGACGCGGTGCTAAATAAAAAAAATAAAAAAAATATTTGCTCATGCCGGGAGTCGCACCCCGAACTATAAGCTTAGAAGGTAAACACGCTACCGACTGAGCGTTGGTGTCAGACTGTTAGTAAAAAATATAAATCTTTCTAAAGATCTTTGATTTATTATTAATGTAAAGTAATATCTATATTATCAAACACAACTTTTATAAAAGAAACATAACAGCGTAATAACGCCTTCACGCACACTGGTCGCTATTTTTTCGGAATAGATCGAGCCGTCGACAGCTGAAACGCGTAACGGAAGAAGAGAGGAATTGAACAAGATGGATGAGGAGAGGGGGTGGGGGGGGGTAGGAGTAAATGATAGCCCTCAGTGACCAATTGTCGCCTGTATGCGGCTCGGTTAGAAGGTTAGGGTCGCTGTCTCTAGGAGAAATTAGACTAAAGTCCCGTCTCGTGTGAAGAGCGAAGAGATGACAGCTCCCACTTGCTACCGCTTTGCATACGGGAGGAGCAGGCGCAGAACCAAACACGTCACATTAAAAAAAAACACCACTTCAACACTAAAGAAAATAAAAACTTCTCCGGACGGTGAAGTTTAAATTATTTATTATATATACTGACGTTCATTTCCTGAAATGAATATGTTTTATCAGAAAATAACTTGCAATCTAACTTAATTAAAGAGCACCCACAGCATATAGACCCCCTATCGTTAATTTATCAGTGTGAGAAGAGTAGGCCTCCCATTTCAAAATTGATAATTTTTGGTCATATCAGGAATCGAACCCGAGATTCTTAGCTCAATAATCAGATGTGTTACTGACTCATCAAAGGTTTCGGACGGCAGAGTGATAAATTCTGGAGATAATTATTTAGCATTAAATTTATCATTGATTGTTAAGTTTTTAATCACTGCTTCTTACTACCCGTTCGGGTTGTATGCACATGCATTAATAACGCTAATGGGTTAAGGACGAGTAATGTTAAATTTAGAGGAAGTGTATTTGTATTTACGTGGAGGGAGAGTGGAAAAACACTAAGGAAAAACCACCCTCAGTACATTCCAACGAGATTCGAACCCTTGTTTCCACTTCATTGCCAATTCAGTCTATAGCGAGAGTGACTGACACCTTAGACCCTTCAACCACCCATGCGGGTGATTATTAATTCTCGCGGGGGTTAATCGTATTAAGGTGAGAGTGTAGGAGACGCGAGAAAAGGTATTTTTGCAGCTTTTATAGAAACACTTTTTTTTTTGGCCAACATAACTAAAATATATCTCCAATAGAAACATAAAGTTTATTTTATTTATATGGTGATACTAACAGTTATAGAATATCTTTCATGAGCATAGATCCATTAGATGAGAAACTTTTTAAATGAAGAGAAAAAGTTGTCAATACATTCCAGGACACCCTTGACAGATATTCAACAATTGTTGATATCACTATGTGAAGAAAATTAACCTTTATGTTTATACTGGAGAATTTTTTGATTTTTTTTTACCAACAAACTGTTTTGATTTAAAAACTGCAAAAACACCCCCCCCCCTTAATAACGTTCCATACATAACCACATTAATTAAATATAAACTTCAATATAATCATATTCCTCATGCAATTTGAGGTACAATTTGAGGTGTAAACACACATTTTATTTATTAATAAAATCTATAATTAAAGGGATTTTGGGTCACTCTTAGCCGCAATCAGTGGTAACGTCAACCCTGTTTGTGTTCTGGTTTTTTTTGGGGACCGGGTGGGGTAGTGGGGACCTTACAATATCTACCGAGTGCATGAAGGGCTTTACTTTACTTTTCCTCTTTTTCTTCGCAAATGTGTGTATATTTTAACAAAATAACCCCTTCCTCACCTTTTATCCGTTAGTGTAAAGGAAGTATATACGGATAGCCTGAACGTTAAAGATGCAGCAGCATCAGCAAAAAAAAGTTTAAACCAACTATGATATTGTGGCTAAAAATTCCAATGTCATTTCCTTCGCTTTGTTTTTATACTAATAAAACAACACATTGACGCCTTCCTTTGTACTAGTCACAAACCTTGTTTATATATTATTTATTACAATTGTTTTGACATTCCGATACTCCTATTTTATTTTGGCTTGAGGTATTTGGCCGGAAGTCATCTGCTATTGTGACGAAAAACATTTTTATTAGGAATACACGCCCAATGTAATTATCATCGCACCTTGCCCCGTAGCTCTTAGTTATCCCACACAACACAAATGCTTTACGGGTCAACTAAGTCCACCCCTACTAAAATTAATAATATGTCAACAAAGCTTGTGCGAAGCTTCGACATTTTTTAATTAAAATAGATAGAACATTCGGATTCAATGGAATTTAATTCAAAATTCGAATCGCTAACTCTAACTTTTATTATAATTTAACTTTTTAAAGAAGCTAGCATAGATCTTTCGACCTTATAAACTTGTGAAATTTCGTAATGTTTATAATATATTTATTCTTTAAATGGGGATTGGTGACTTTATTTATTTTTATTCGCCTAGATTAAAAATAATTAGCGTAGTATTTGATTCAAATTCGATTTACGCTAATAAACAAATATTCAGATGGACTTCAAAATTACCCGTTTCAGTGGCCGCGTGGTCTAACGCGCTATTCTCGCAGTAAACTAGACTGCCGATGACGGGGAGCTCGAGGTTACAATCTCGGTCGGGTGTAACTAGGGAAGTTTTCTAAAATGTTTTTCCACTCTCTCTCCACGCAAATGTAGTTACACGTCCTCTAAAATATAACCTTCCTAATCCCTAAAACCATTAGCGTAATTAGTACATATACGTATAGCCCAAACGGGTAATAAAACGCGGTGCTAAAAATAAAATTCAAAGTTGGAAATTGAGAATCTTAGACTTGAACATGATTAATTGAAACTAATTCATGAATACTTGTCTGTGTACAACATAAGTTTACTGTATAACGATAATAATAGTAATAACATAATATATATTACTATGTTTGAATATAGATAACGTTTTGTATCAAATAAGGGTGTATGGTAATATATTTTTAGAAGATAATTTGTTTTGGTTAATGTGAGAGAGTAGGGAACGTAGTTATTTTTTTAAAAAACATTGTGATGGCCAAAATAAATCAATTGATTCTATAATAAAGAGAGAGTTTAATTTTCTTCACATGGTGATTTCAACGGTTATTGAATATCTGTGAAGGCTGTACTGGAATTTATTTACAAATTCTCTATTCATTTAAAAAGTTTTTCATCTAATGCCACTATGCTCGTGAAAGATTTTCAACAACTATTGAGTTCACCATGGGAAGAAAATTAATCTTTATGTTTCTACTGGAGCAATATTTGATTTAATTTTTTTCAAAACATTGTTTTGAAATGTCCGAATGGTCTAATCTCTAACGCGTCACTTTTGCAATATACTGGATTGCAAATGACTGTGAGATCGGGTTTTAAATCCCAGCCGGGTGTTTACTGAAGATGATTATTTTTTTACTAAATTGTTTCACTTTCTCCCTTCAAATCTTCTTCATTATCTCACTGATGGGCCCAAACGAGTAGTAAGACTTTCTTACAACACATCAAAATAACCCCCAATGTGTACATATCTCCCGAATCTGCAAGAAATGTGCCGCTCGCTTCCTGTGTTAATTGTCACTAATTGCCATCCCGAAGACGCTCTCGATGTTAAGGATTCTGTTCCTACAACGTGACCTTGTCCTATTGAAGGTCAAGTTCACTTCTTCACCGTTTCTAGGATCCTTGTGGGGAGGAGGGGACGGGACATACACGAACTAGGAAGTTTCACACTTCATCAAACAGTGGTCCGTGGCCGCAGTGGGGACCATAGGGGAAATAATACGACGTGAAAGAGCTAAAGAGTACAATATTTACATGCTAAGTTAACAATACTTTTATACCATAAGTAGTAAGTTTACCCGTGGTGTAGTGGTCAGTGCACCTGGCTACGAGCTTCAGGGCCCTGGGTTCGATTCCCGGCTGGTAATTTGTGTATTTTTCCTGAAAGGGGGAATCACCTCGACGGTCACCAGAGTTTGATTGATTAGACTTAAGTTAAGTTTAAGTGTTTCCATTGATTCCACAACCTCATACTCACTATCACCATCACACTATCACCACCACCTCATCTCATCTCACCGGGACATGGAAAGAGCCTCCATGGAAAGGATGTACGATTAGTACATTCGGGCGTCCCCTGGGCAACAATACATTAGTACTGGATAATGAACTACGAGTGATGTAGCACAGACGCGCAATATTATTATTATTACTATCATCATCATTATCATAAGTAGTACTTTTTATTTTTTAAGCCACGTATTACTATCCGTTCGGGCTATACACATATGTACTTATTAGGCTAATGTGCTAGGGATGAGCAAGGTTGAATTTAAAGAAAGTGTACCCGCGTTTCCATGGAAGGATAGTGGAAAAAATAACTAGGAAAAAATACCCTCGGTACACCCGACTGTGATTTGAATCCCGATCTTCTAATTATCGGCAATTTAGTCTAATACGAGAGTGACGCCTTAGACGAGTGGTATTTAACCTGGGGTACGCGAATACATTTTAAGGGGTATGTACAATCAAATTTATATATATTTTCATTATAAACACTGAATAATCAGGGCAAGATTTAGGGTTAGCCACTAGCGACCCTAAGTCCGACACCTTAGCTCAGTTGGTGGCATGTCTCTGCTAAGCTAAGGGTTCCGGATTCGATTCCCGGCCTGGCCAAAAAATTTATCATTAATGAAATATGGGTTTACCCCTTCACATTGATAAATGAACGGTTGGGGACTGGATGTTGTGCCTGTCCTAGTCTTAAATTATATTATAAGGCATACGAAGCTACGACAGTCCTATCCAACCAGCAGGGGAAACATTAGGCTTGAATAAAAACTGACCCAGATGACAGGATGGAAACAGTAATGGATGTAAAATACTAGAGACCTGGACCACCTTTTTTTAGCACCGCGTCTTACTACCCGTTCAGTCTATACGCTTTATATGTACTAATTACGCTAATTGTTTTAGGTATAAGGAAGGTTATATTTATAGGAAGTTTACTTGTATTTGCGTGTAGGGGGATTAGAAAACCAATTTGGAAAAAAACGCCCTCAGTACACTCAACCGAGATTCAACCCTCGATCTCTCCATCATCGGCAGTCTAGTTCAACATGAGAGGAGCGCGTTAGACCATGTGGCCACTGAAGCGGGTAATTTTATTTATCTCCTTGATGTGGATTATAGAATATGTATAGCTTTAGTTATTTGACAACAATTATGGGGGAACAAATTTGAAGAAAAATTATAATTGGTGGTACGTGAACAAAAATTATGAATACAACTGCCTTAGACCATGCGGTCACCAAAGCTGTTCACAAGTAGTATTATACTATGTGAAATATGCCTTAGAAACCAACTATAGTAAAATTTCTCCCAATTACTGCTCGATTAACACAACACTTTCACTAGGAGAGTTTTCACGATTGACTTGGTTACGTCCTGCTATCGAGTGTTATCGACCAAGTGGTTCTGACCAAGTTGAGGCGCGAAAACGATTTTGAGATGTTTTTCTTAAACAAACGATAGCGGTTGGGGTGGAGTAGATCTAACAGCTGGTAGGTGGATTTATTTATTTATGTACTACAAATCGACGAAAAATGAACTATTTAATTGTATTCTTAAATTGGTGCTTATTTTGACCAGTATTATTATTATTATTATTATTATTATTATTATTATTATTATTATTATTATTATTATTAGCACCGCGTCTTACTACCAGTAAGGGTTATACGCACTTACGCTAATGTGCAATGGTAGGGTGATTGTGAGATTAAATGGAGGACCTACAGTTTAACGTGGAATCCGAACCACGGTGGAGGCCTGGCATTCCTCACATCCACAAGTTGTGAGTAATACATATCTTGTCAGAGGTGAAGGAAGGGTTTGACAATCAGATAAATCTGTGCCGGGACCGAGGAGTGAACCCCGGACCCTCAGCACAGAAGTCTGACACCTTACCCCTAGACTACCAGGTCACCAGTTCTAATATTCACACAACATATCAAGCTTAGCATATCTTCCCATAAATAACCTTAGAAAACATTTGGTATGTAACATTAAATGGGCCTAAATCATATAGTACTACTATCTTTTATTCATAACTAAACAGTTTTTAAGTAACTACTTACTGTCATGTATTTTTAGCTAGTAATTTCTGTCCGTTTTAATTTACAAAAACTTAAAATCCATTGACTAAGAAGTTATACCCGTTTAAATCTAACATAAGAAGTGATAATGTTTTGAAATTGGTGCACAAATTCACGGCTCTTTGGTCGTAGCCATACTGTTTAGTCTGGTCAAGAAAAGCATTACCAAACCAAGCTCTGGTATCGTCTTGGTCATAAAAATTTCGTAATCATCGATACCAGGTCAACCACGAAAACACGCCTAATTACTCTGAATGGTAGCGAACATACTCTGCATGGTTCAACACTATGGCGCGGCTTATAACAGGGTCAGAGTGTATAGTACGTCAAGGTAAGATGCCTATTTTTCAGGATGAACGGAGTTTAGCCTACATTAATATCATTTTCGGCTTTGGCAAGGGGTCAGGTAGGTAGTTTATTAAAGTGGGTGGTTTTCATGTGCAAATAAACTCTTTTCAATCGGTCCGCCATTGGGAAAAGTACCCAGGGCACAGAAAAGAAAGAAACAGACTCTCAACCTCACGGGGTTTCATTGCGCTCCTTTTGCCAGCTTGAGTCCTTCAACACTGGGCCTCGCTAGTGTCACTACTGGATGATGATAGGACTAGCCGCAGCGAACCTAGTGTTGAAGGACTGAAGCTGTCAAAAGGAGCGCAACCAGTTTAACCTGGAGGTCGATTGTCTGGTATATTAATTGTCTGTGGCCCAGTGTAACCGTCATTTTCATTCCCGTATTTACAAAATGTAACGCAACAGGTTTTTTTATATTCCGTGTTACTTCCTGTCCGGCCTATATTTTTATTTACAATAATTGTGGTAGGAACGATGCAGATATTAATAAAAGATCATTATTTTAGATAAAAATTTCATAACTGTTATTGATGTTAACATTTTAGTCACATATTAAGTTCAGAGATAAAGAGTTGTTTTAAATTTTTTTTTTGTCATTTTAGGCTTTTTTAAATTTATTGAAACTAGCGTAAATTTAATATAAAAGCTTTGGTAGAAAGATCCGAATTAGTTCAGTCCGAAATCTTAGCTCAGTCAATATCTTGTCTATTTACTGAGCAAATGGTTTCAGGTTCAATTCCTGATATGTTCGAAAATAAATTGGTGAAATATGGGTTTACTCTTTCATGATGATAAATTAACTGCCTGGGGCTAGATGCTGTGTCTGTTCGAGATTTAATTTAGTTTACAAGTCGTGTGCTGATATAATCAATTGGTCCACAAAGTGCACGTTAAATACCTCAAATAAATGAAAAAATTAAAATACACAAACATCATAAATCGTCTGAAATGCTCGCTGGGCTCTAGGTCTACTCCAAAAACACGAAGATTTGGACAGTCAAGAAATTTGACTTTAGCCATTTTTCGATAACTAGTCAATATAAAACTATATATTAGTCAATTGTTTCACTTCTTTCTTTTCCTCGACACCTCGGAGAGAAAGTATTATGATCGTCAAAAAAATCAAACTCGAGATTTTGATAAATGTCAACGTTTTATGACCCCCTGAAACAAAAAAAAAAAGTTATTTTCACAATGCCATTTTTCTGTCTGTCTGTCCTTCTGTCTGTACCTCGGGCTAGAGCTGAAGTTATTTTATCGATTGGGATAAAACTTGGTATCTGGGGGCTTTCAAAAGGGCCCCCCCGAGGGGTTTTTAAAATTGAATTACCGAAGGACAAAAAGAGAAAAAAATCAATTTAAAAAAATCTCTAATGATTTTGATTAGATTTTATATCTGAACATTGTTTTTCACTATAAACAAGAAGGCAATTCTCATTATCTCATCAAAATGACTTCGAGGGTAATTTATACAGGGGAAATTTTCCAATTTTCATCATTTCCCCGCAACTCGTTGAGATATAAAATAACTTATCATTGTAATTGTAGTATTAATAGAGATAAAAATCATTTATTTTAAATGTATTGTTATAAAAACAATATTTTCTGAACTATCAGTAAATATATTTACTTTTTAATTCAGGTCTTTGTAAATTAATTTGATTCTTATGCTCTTTGGTGGACAAAGATGATTCTCTTTGCTAGATTTTTCTGTAACAACGTTCCTAGTTCCTAATACCGCGGAGTAAGTAATTTACAGTGTAATCATAAATGAAATAGTATTATTATTTAATTTATGATCTTTGGTGTAATGTTTCCACAACAATGTATAGACCTATTATTTTGTTTCACAAATCTTACGAGTTTTTAGTAAATGTCTATTTTAAGTTAAAAGCCGAAAAAAGTCTGTGTGGTGCACCGTACCATTTATTTAAAGGTGTATTTATCAAATTTCTATTTGGAAAAACGTTGACGTGGAGTGTGATTGAACTAACCAAGAAACACATTGCTAAATTATGGGGGGAGGGGGTGTCCATGATGAGGGTGGGGGGGAGTTGGAGGGTGTCATTCAAATGTTCGTTTATCAAAAACAACTTAACTCCCATCACAAGACATAAAAGGTAGAGAGATATATCATGATTTGTGTCAAAACCTATTATAGGGTTTTTACAAACAAAAATTTGGATTTCGATACCAAAAGTCAATGGTTGAAATATTTATCAAAGCAAAAAATCGGCACTATGAATGGAAAAATAAAGGCAAAAGTTATTTTTATTTTTTTTGAAAAGATTTTTCTTTAGTCACCATTTATCAATGGGGGATTAACAATGTCAGCAAAAAAAGTGGATACTATTAATTTTTTTCAAGGTTAATGTTGATATAATTAGCGTCATTTAAACAAACACGAACCCTTGGAAGCCGAGCTGAATCGACACATTGAGTAGATATAATCTATGAAGAGGATTTAAACAGGATTTCTAGTATGATGAATTTATTTTTACGTGGAAAACATCCTACTACCCTTCCGTCCGGTTCAACCACTTATTTACACTAAAGAGGTAAGAATTTGAAATATACCACTATAGAGGAGGGCCTTAAAATGCAATTTTTGAAGGATAAATAAAAAAATCAACAAATTGGGGGGTATTTGATATGACCCAGAGCTTCCGGTAAGAGTAACATCCTCCTACTTCCCAATTTAAAGCTTTATTCGTACTTTAGTCGAAAATAGAGCAGAATATGCTTGAATGACGCAGAAATTCATATGATGGGTGTTGAACCATGATGCATTGCAACGCAAACATAAAACATCTTATTATCAAAATATTTTATTTTCTAGTGACTATAATATATTTTAGATCACTTTCACGATGGATTTTTCAAATTATAACGCTGTGTCGTGGCACAATCCAATACATCGATACACACGTTTTACATTAACGAGCTATTTCAAATCTCCTCACAATAACCAACGAAGCTGTCTGTTAGCTTCTAGCTCTACAGAGCATGCGCACTAATTTGAGATGGTTGGTTTTGAGATCTTATTGGTTCTCCAACTGGTACACTGGACCGTTAAAAATTGAATCTAAAATAAAACTTCCCTCCCTCTTTCCTAGCAAATAAAACTTCCATCCCTCTTTCCTAGCAAATAAACATCCCGTCTCTTGGCAATTATTACAAGCTATTTGTAATTATTATTTCGCGAAGTGAAACCTTCAGCTGACAGAGATGGATGGGAAAACAAATCAGTCTGTATCGAAGGTCACGAGTTCAGTTTTACGCACACAATATATTTCAATTAAAGCATGTTTACAGCAAATAACTAAGATTTATGGCCATCATCAACGCTTTAATGATCATTACTAATAGATATATGTATTATTAATGAGCCTTTGAGAATGATAACGGTTGTAATGTTGCAGATAACCCTACGCTAAGTTTACTAGCTTAATCCCGTGCTGGTGGTCACGTGGTATAAGGCGTTGGTCTAACAATGGACTTGATTGGCGATGAAGAATATATCGAGATTCGAATCTCAGCCGGGTGGCCATGCGAATGGTTTATCGAATGGGATTAGCCCATCTCCCTCTTCAAACAAATGCTTGTACACTTCCTCCAAACCACCTTCTAAGGAAATTGCGTGGAAAGAAATGGTTGTTTTACAAAATATTAGAACCCCCCCTTTTTTAAACATTTTTTTTAATTTGAAATTTTTGTGTCACAATATTTATATATTTTTTGATAGAAATTGGTTGGAATTGAGAGGAATCGCTTTTCGTTTTAATTATTGTATCGATACCCCGCTTCAGTGGCCGAACGGTCTAAGGCGTCATTCTCATGTTAGACTGGCCTACTGATGACAGGGAGATCAGGGTTCAAATACCGGTAGGGTCTACTGAGGTTTTTTTTCCCCTAGATGGTTTTCAACTATCCCTCCACGCAAATATGGGTACACTTTTTATAAATATAAACCCCTAGCTACTAAAACCATTAGCGTGATTAGTACATAAGCGTATAGCCCTAAAGGGTAGTAATACACGGTACTAAAAAAAAAAGTTTGTGTGCGTGATGCAAGGACCGGACCGTTCGTGTGCAGTTTTAACTTTATGAATCCATGTGGTGGCAGACCATTCCCCCTGGTATCACGAGATTAAAGCACACAGTCACGAGCGAGATATTTACCTTACACCGCCCATATGGGCAGTCCCACAGGCTACAATAGAATTTTCAAAAAGGTCACAGGAGTAAAAGAGGGAAAGTTACAATTACAAACATATTCCATGAAAACAACGTTTAGATCTCAATATGCAAATTACCCTCAAAGTCGTTTTTATGCCATTTTGTTTGTAGTGTTCAAAAATACTTAGATACAAAATTTGATCAAAATCATTAAAGCAGATTTTGGAAAAAAAAATGTTTTTATCTCTTTTGGCCCTTGATTTTAGAGTTGAATATTTCATTCCAAATATTTCTCGGGAGGAACTTTTTGAAAACACCTAGATTCCAAGTCTTGGCCCGATCGATAAAATGTTTTCGGCCTTATTAGGTCGAGATACAGACAAAAGGACAGAAGATATCGTGAAAATAACTTTTTTTGTTTTGTTTCAGGGGTCATGAAACTTCGACATTTATCTAAATCTTGAGGGTTTTTTAACGATCACAATTCTTTTCTCTCCGATTGGTCGAGGGAAAATAAAAAACAAAAAAAGAAATTATGAGTAATTTAGATAAATATTTCGATAAGAGTTAACAACAAACAGATGGAAAGTGCTTGCTTAGTGATAAGGTTTTTCCCTAAATAACTCTAATTTTCTTTCTCCTTTAAGGCCCACAATATTCAAGGAAAGATTTTCCAAGAAATGTTTGTTTTATTAAAATGTTTAAAACAAAAATGGTATCGCAATAAGAGTCTTCGCGAGAAGAGAGTTTGGAGTTCTAAAAAAATTATCAAATTCGATTAAAAATCATTATGAAAAACAATTACAAACTAATTTATCGTGGTAAGCAGAGACAAATTTGTGTTAAACAATTTCCAGAATGATCATAGTAAAACACACCTTTTTTTTGGTATTTCTCATGTTTTTCTAAAATTTGTATTCGTAAAATATGGTAGTATAATTGACCCATCTCTATAAGATAGTATCATAGAGTAATTCATCAAGGTAAGACTGCTACCTTTCGGGAGAGCACGTGTAATATTGTAAGACCAGATTAAGAGCGTTCATCATAGCAGGCCCAACTCAGCTCCCGGCTCGCGCGAGGTATGGGAGTAAAAGAGACTAGAGAAGACCTACGATATGCCAGAAATGTGTGCAATACATTCTTATTTGAATGATAACTCGATATTTTCCGCAGTGACGATGGGGGACAAAGCGACAAAGTTTCTTGTTAGTAACTACGGTATGTCCCTATTATGACAGAATGAAGATTTGTGCGCAATGCTTATCTGTGAAGTCATTCTAAAATGGTCAAAAACGGCCTTTTCATGGCAGTTTTTTTATCCAAATATCAATTAATATTCCTACAATGTTCAGTATTAAGAACTTCTATTAACTCTTTATTTCCATTAATGTTTAATCAGAAATGATCCACGTACAATAGTGTTCTTGCAAATTTACGATTTCTAGTCGACTGTATCACTGAGTCGATTGACATGTGACCCGCCTCGGTGGCGTAGTTGGCTAACGCGCTAGTCGTGTTGAGCTCGACTGCCGAGGACGGGGAGATCGAGGTTCGAATCTCGGTCGGGTGAACTGGGGGTGGTTTTTCCTAAATGATTTTCCATTCTTCCTCCACGCAAATGCGGATTCACTTCCTCTATATTCAACCTTCCGAATTCCTAGCCCATTAGCATAATTAGTATTTAAACGTATAACCCGAACGGGTAGTAAGACGCGGTGCTAAACATAGTGGCATGGATTGACATTTGATGCACGCTCCAACACCTCACCTCAGTCATTAGCATGTCTGCCTAAGGGTCCTGGGTTCAATTACCACCATAGCTGAAAGATTAATCATGAGGTCTACCTCCCCCCCGAACCCCCCAAACCAATTTCATACTGATAAATTAATTACTGGGATAGCTGTGTGTTGTGTCTGTTATAGATTTAAGTTTGTTTGCAATTCGTGTGTTGATATAATAAATCGGTTTGGAAAGTGCATGTTAAATACCTCAAGTAAATAAAACCAGATTTCCGACTTAATATCCAAAAGGTACATATTTTTCTCACTAACAAAGCCCCAGAAATTCCCAATTATAAACATACATTCATAATAGCTTTGATAAATTATCTGCCCCCATTCCCCCCCTTTTTTTTACTTTCTCACGATTCCTCTGAGAGAGCAGTATTGTGATAAAAAAAATTGATCTTGAGATTTTGATAATGTCGACGTGGTTTACGCGATTCCGTCTGTCTGTCTGTATCTCAGGTTAGAGCCGGAACAATTTTACTGATCCGGATAAAACTTGGTATATTTGGGATTTTTTATAATATTCCCCCGAGGAGTTTTTAGAACAAGATATCTGACCCTAGAATTACGGAAGGGCAGAAAGAGAGAAAAAAAAAGATTTTCTCAAAATCCCCTCCAACTACTTTGATTAAATGTTATATAAAGACACTGTTTAAAACTACGAACAAAATGTATATTCTAATTTTCCCATAAAAATTACTTTGAGGGTACTTTACACCAGCAGAAATTTCCAATTTTGATCATTTTTTTTCTCCGCAACTATTTGTTATATTGGTAGACAGAGATGTTCCTCTTTTCTCAATGTTTCTGTAACAGTGTATATTATTTCATTACGCTCTTTGGTGGAGTGTTTATGGAACAATGTATAGTATTTAGTTTCACAAATCATATTAATTTTCTAGTAAATTTGTTTTTTTTTTAAGATAAAAGAGAAAGAACATCTGTGTGGTGTATTGTACCATTTATTTAAAGTTTTATTTTGGTGCGCCAAAGTATGGGAGAGGGCAGTGGAACGAGAAAGAGGGCTAGAAACATTAATATGATTCAATTTAAAAAAAATCTTCTCACCATATCTGCGTTCCTTGTCCAAAGAGTAGTTCAATGGGACGTCCTTCATCTCTGCCTCCCCGTACGTCGTCGTTTTGTCGAACTCCATGTGATGAACGTGAGAATAATAATATTAACAATAAAGTATCCCCGACTGCACATGCGCGCGCACGTTATGATTGTGACGTCATGGCGTGAATGCGTGTGTTACCGCGCTCCCCGAACTACTGAACTGCTCCGGCACTCTTCACACTGTTTTATTCCCCGACAATGTTCATCTTTCATCTGACACCTCGAGAGGGAACCGCCGCCGCAACAACAACGACAACAACGCATTCAGCCCGGAATTCAATTGCGGCCAATTATAGAATTATAGGACCGTATTGCATATTTAAATAGGTTCTATAACTTCCTGGCCACCGTCCTCGTTTTTTCCCCTCTCAGCACCAAATAAACAGGACTTGTAAACTAACTTTAAGGTGGGAATGTAGGGAAAGCGAAACAAGGGCAGTTTCTTTTTACAGTTTTTTTATATCAAAACAATTTTTTTGGTCAAAAATAAATCAAATAAATCTCCAGTTGAAAACATAAGATAAGATTTTTTCTTCAAATGTTGATATCAACAGTTGTTGAATATCTGTCATGAGAATAGCGGCAACAGATGAGAAACTTTTTAAATGAAGAGAAAAATATGTCATTAAATTCCAGGACAACCTTGATAGACAGATTTAACAAATGTTGATATCATCACGAGAAGAAAATTAAACTCTATGTTTCTACTGGATAATTATTTGATTTATGTTGACCAAAAAAAAGTTTTTATATAAAAACTGCAAAAACACTTCACTTAACTATCTTTCTCTTAAACCCCACCCGCCTCGGTGGCGTAGCTAGCTAACGCGCTAGTCGTGTTGAGCTCGACCACCGAGGACGGGGAGATCAAGGTTCAAATCTCGGTCGGGTGAACTGGGGGTGGTTTTTCCTAGATGGTTTTCCACTCTCTCTCTCTCTCCACGCAAATGCGGGTTCACTTCATCTAAATTCAACCCTCCCAACTCCCAATCCATTAGCGTAATTAGTACTTAAGCGTATAACCCGAACGGGTAGTAAGACGCGGTGCTAAATAATAAATAAATAAATAATAATAACTTAAACCCCAACTTAACGCTCATTTCTACACGACCAGATCTAGTACCTAGATGATTAATAAGAAAATAATATACTTTTTGCACCGCGTTTTAATACCCGTTCGGGTTGTACGCATTTGTACTAATTACTTTAATGTGTTAGGGATGATGAAAGTTGAATTTAGAGCAAGTATACCCATATTTGCGTGGAGAAAGAGTGTAAAATCATTTAGTAAAACAAACCTCAGTACACCCGACAAAGATTACAACCTTCTTTTCCTCCCGTCGTCGGCAGACCAGTCTATTGCAAAAGTGACGCCTCTATAGACCGCACGGCTACCGAACCTGGTGAAACATCAAGAGAAAATAAACTGAACTCAGTACACCCATATAGGTTTCAAAACACTATCTTCCTATAACCAGCAAACCTGACAAGACAGGACTGACGCCTTTATCCATGTGTCCATCGGTTTTGGTAGGGATAAAGTCTAACCGTTATTGTTCGCAACGAATACCACATCCCAACTCATTTAGGAGCAATGACCTTCTTCTAAAAAACAATGCATTATGAAGATATTAATGTAAAGTCAGGTAAGGCACAAATAGTTTGATGCTAGGACACGTCTGGAAGATGCTCTAGGAATTAATTATTGCCAGTAATCACTTCCGCGTCCTCTACCCCTGGGGGTAAGCGATTACATCCTAGGGGGTACATACAACTTAATATATATTTAAATTTACGTACCTCCTAATTATTAATGCTGTGTTCTCTGTCAAACGTAACAGTTGCAAAGCATGTGATTTGACATTTAGATAGCCCTCATTTACTAAGAAATTTTGATTAGGACAGAACAACTTCAGCTTGGATCGGTTTGGACTTTTCCCGGTGTAAACGTAATCAGCGTACAGCAGTAATTTTCGACCTTTTTTGTTCGCGTACCCCCTGATATAATTGCCCTTCAACTTTGAGCCCCCAAAGTTGGGGGTGCATAATTCAAGTTGCACATATTCTATAAGATACATCTAAAATAAATTAAATCCAAAATAATGTATTAAATATTACTTTTAAATGAGAAATATATATGTGAATGAATATAAACATGTATATATAAGTATATACATATATCTAATATAATTTCTCAAAACTATGTAATCTTATTTATCATGGCTAGTTCTCTTTTAGTGAATAATTAAAACCCTTTAATATCACAATATTTCCATGAAATTATCAAAAGAATATTTAATATAAACAACATGTTGTTCATCCATCCATTGATTTTTCTTGGAGAGTTATTAATTAAATCCTAAGACTTCTATTTTCTTAAAATCTTCACACAAACTTAAATGGAGTTGTCGCGTAGACACAATACATTCTCCCAGTCAATTTTATTTCTATAAATAAGTATGATTCATTTTTATTCCATCACAAAGCAAAATTCAGAAAATAAAAATATTTCAAGTATGTTTTGACTCACACAATGAACGCGCAAGAAGGTTTATGACTACTTAACAATGTTGTTGATTCACAAGCTAAAGCTCAAATATAAAGAATTCCCGTCGAAAACAAATTGTTTAATTTCAAGACTGCTACTATAAATAGCTCCTCCCACCGCCCCATTCCTTCCTCCTCCACTCATCCAGCTCTATGAAACTCAACAATATCAGAAATAAAAACTTTGTTAGAAATAATATACACCGTTACAGGAACACATTGAGAAAAATTACAACCTATGTGTTTACCAAAGAGCATACCAATCAACTCTCCATTTCCAAGATCTCTATTTAAATAATATATTTGCCAATAGCCCAGAAATGGTTGGTTTTATAAAGAAATACAGGCTGATTCATTCGGGACTGATATTAGCTATTTTTTCCGAAGTGGCATTGTTCCTATGGTCACCATGGGCTGGTTAATTAGTCTTGAGCTATGTTTAATACTTGTACTGGCACCACATAATCATTATTATAATAATCACGTCATCTCATTGAGCCTCATAAGTTGGTTACACATCAGCTGACGCCAGTATAAGACCTTTCAAGGTCTAAAGAAGGAAGATGCTTACAGGACATGCTGCGGGACTCTGTTTGGACCAGGCAATGGACCTGCAGAGGGAGATAACAATAATAATAACAATAGTAATAGTAGCTAGGTGTGTACATTATGAATGGCCTACTCGACGCCATGACGTAACAACGCCCAAATATGTATTGCTTTTTTTTTGGTATCAGTGTCAAGACGCTAACATAAAAAAAATTTGTAATGTTTCTCGCCTCCTTCCCGGGAAACCTACCCCTTTATTTTTAAAGACGCCTTTCGCCCCACAATATCAGCTCATCCCAGGTGGCAGACCTACCCTTATTTCCCCCTTATTTAGAGGCTAAACTCAGTCAGATTAATAGATAAGGGGTTTCTGGAGATAGACCTCTCTCTTTATTTTTGGAGCCTCCTACCGTAGCGCTGAGACGTCCTTCAGACGCCTATAAGTCCCGCTTTATTCAAGAAGTGTTTCCTTTATCATCGCGTCTTACTGCCACTTTAGGTTAAACACATATAATATGGCTATAATGGAGTAGGGATGAGGAAGGAAGCATTTTAGAGGTAATTTACCGGCATTTGCGTGGAAGGAGAGTGGGGAACCATTTAGAGAAAATCACTCTCAGTAGACTCGACCGAGATTAGAACCCCGATCTCCCCATCATCAGCAGGTCTGTCTAACACGAGATACTAGTAGTAAGAAGTAATGCCAATTTTTTTCATCAGGGTCACAGAATATAATTTTAAAGATGTTTGCTTTAGTGGTCATGAAGATTCAGAACATTAATTCCCTTAAGATTATGTTTATGGCTGCTTATATGCCCCGTTGACACAATGAGGTTATTAGGGCCAGTTCCCGTAAGATCCTTAAGGACTTAGAGTAATGTGAGGATATGTATTTTCAGGTACGTAGTGCCCTTAACACATTAACCCTCGATTTTTTTTTCGATCGGGAGCCAAACTTTGTGTTTACTTTCTATCAGACGCAGCTTTCACTACAGTTATATCCCTCGGTATTGCCGGGGAGATGGATGTTTTGGGCAAGTTGCCGGCACTGTGTTGAATAAACATAGCTCCTCTGATACGAACCATTCGTCTGAGAGAACTAATTTGTAAAAAAAAAAAAAGTTTAAAAAATGGACCACGTGTTTTTTTACGAAACGTTTGAACTTTTGTCTTCTTGAACAAAATAATAACACGCGTATTTATAGTCCAATTTTAATAGAAAACACTTTTTTTTTCTAGCACCACGTCTTAATAGGCCTATTTTGATTTATTAATTTATTTATTTGAGTACTAATTAACGTTCACTTTTTTTTCTCTGAACCATCCGATTATATCAGTACACGAGGGTTTCTATAAGCAAGAGTGAGATGGCCCTACCAATTTTTCCGGGAAAGGTATTTTCACACACCTTCCAGGGTTCGTTTAGACGCCATAATTGACTTGGGACTAACGGCTCTACTTCCCTTCCGAAGGAAGTTGTGCTACTGATTTTTTTTCCGCTCAAGAAAATAGAGCCGACTAATCACGCTTTTGTGTTAGGGGTGAGTAAGGCTGAGTTTAGAGGAGGTGTACTCGTGGTGAAAGAGTGGAAAACATTTTTGGAAAAAACTATGCTCATCAGGCCCGACAGGGATTCGAACCCTGATCTCCCTGTCATCGGCAGTCCAGGCCAACACAAGATGAGCGCGTAGACCACGCGGCCAGCACCGAGGTGGGTTGTGAAGAAAATTATATTACATATTTGTACTGGAACATGGGTACCCACGTATTGGCGATAAGGAGGGGCTCCAGCCCCCGTTTTTTACTCAATATATATTTTTGTTGTTGTTAATTTTTATGAAAAAATCAAATTGTATATTTGGGATTTGGCTGCAATTTGCTACTAACAACTTTGGATCATCAATATCCGAGTTAACAGAGATAACAATTATAAAATGTAGATTTTCTTCCATTCCTTCTTCACCATCTTGTGGGTGATATAGTGTTTCTTTTCTATGGGTTCAACTAAAACTACATTTTATTTTTTGTTAATTTTCAGAATTTTTTTTGGTGCGATAATTGGCTTATGAGACTAATATAATTAGCTCAGAATTATGTCCAGATGATCTAAAATTCCCTCCCACAAGGTTTAATTCCTGAAGTTTTCTCTCGAGGAGGGGTGGGGATAACCACATCCTCAGCAGATGGGACTCCTTCCATTCTGCCCCCTATTTAGAAAACCCACACGGGCGCACTTGTACAGGAGAACGATTTTATTTATTTTAACCAAAAAGTGTTTTGTTATACAAAAAAAAAAAAAANGTCATCTCTTTCAAGGCAGTGATATTTCTTGATCTAATTTTTGTTTCTATCTCTCAATTCTCCGGAAAATACAACGCAGACAAAAATAAATAAATAAATAAATGAACTGGCACGAAACATGAGCAGGGGAACAACATCAAAAATAACACTACGGAACTATTTTTAATGATTTTTTTTTTATTTCGCCAAGGAATGGATCTTACGCGATAGTTTTGGAATGCCAGCCAGCACTCATAACGCCAAGGAATGGATCTTACGCGATAGTTTTGGAATGCCAGCCAGCACTCATAACGCCAAGGAAGGAAAGGGGTGTGGGGAGGGGGCTACAGGTTCGTAAATTATTAATATTGTGTGGTTCACGCCTAAGGTCGAGTGGTTAAGGTGAGTGGCAAGAGCACCGTATCGCTGATCACGTGGGAAAAGGCGTCGGTATCGTCTTGGCTAGTTTGCTGGCGACGGAGAGGTTAGGGTTCAAATCCCGGTTGAATACAGGGCCCGCTGTTAATATACGGATATCCCGGTCGAGTGATAAGATGCGGTGCATTTAACACATAAACTTGACTAGACACACGACCCGATGGTCACACGCTCTAAGACGCCAAGCTCGCAATAAATTAGATCGATAAGTAACCGGAAACTCGGGGTTCGAATCTCTGCTGGATACATTAGTGGGGTTGATTTCCCGTCCCCCTCTAAGCTTACAAACTTTACAATTAATGTTACACGCTATGAACCTAACGCCTATAAATACTCATTGAAACAAAATAATATGTAGGTCTACGCCGCGTCATATTAACCGTGACCCACTTCGGTGGCCGCATAGTCTAAAGCGCTACTCTCGCGTTAGACTAGACTGCCGATGACAGGAAGATCGAGGTTCGAATCTCGGTCGTGTGTACTGAGAGGGTTTTTTCAAAAATTATTTTTCACTCTCCCTCCACGCAAATGCTTGTACAATTCCTATAAATATAACCTTCCTCATCCCTAAAAACCATTAGCGTAATTAGTACATAAGCGTATATCCCGAAAGGCTAGTGAGACGTGGTGCTAGAAAATACTAACTATAGCTTCTTTTTCTTAAGAATGGCATATCTAACAGCTAGAAAAAGTTACTTAAGTTATTTTCATATATTCATACGTCAAGTCATGTGATATGCAACTGTCACTTTTGATAGATATTCTCAATATCTATAAAATAACAGTAATATTGTAGTAAAATGTTATCAATGTTGGACGTCATAAATTTGTTTGTATTTTTTAAAGGATATTCCAAATATCGTAATCAAATCAAGGTAAACCTGCAATTATTCTAAACTACACCCCTAATTCATTAAGTTAACACGTTAATAACCTTGGACCTCGGTGGCGTAGTTGTCTAACGCGCTAGTTTCGTGTTATCTGGACTGCCGTGGAAGGGGTGAACTGGAGGTGGTTTTCCTAAATTGTTTTCCATTCTTCCTCCACAAAAATGCGGGCTCACTTCCTCTAAATTTAGCCTTTCCCAATTCCTAACCCATTATCGTAATTAATGCTTAAGCGTATAGCCCCAACGGGTAGTAAGACGTGGTGCTAAATAAATTAAAAAAATAACTTTGGGCGTAGACCGTAATAATGAAAAATAAGATGAAGTAAAATGCGCCATACCGTTTGAGCCTCAAATAGCTGAGATAACATTTCCAATCACTGGCACATGAGGTCCTTGAGTGACGTAGTTTTGGAGAGCGGGAACAAGGGGAGGGGGCATTACTCCCCCGCCCCCCCCCCAATCTCACTTAATTCATCAGGAAGAATGAGCTATACTACATTCACGACAAGCACAAACTAATTTCTTTCTATCTTTAAAAAAAATCAATTAAGTAAACTAATCTAATCAATTATCTTGCACCAACTTTGGTGGTCTCATAGTCTAAGACGTCACTCTCACAATAGATTAGACTTTCGATGATGGGGAGAATGGGGTTTGACTCTCATTCGGATGTATCGAGGGTGTTTTTTTTCCTAAATGGTTTCCCTCTTTAAACTGATATACCACTTAAATAAAACTGAATAAATAAATACTTTAGGGTGCTACATGGGAGAGTAGTTTGAATTCCAGGATTACTTAAGAAGTCGTTTTACATTTTTAATATTAGTTTCACCAAAATGTAGGCGAAAGTTCTGACCAGTTAAAAAATTTAAAGTGTTTAAATTATGAGTGATAGCTTACATAAAACCCTAAATTTTTATTCATTTATTTATTTATTTAGCACCGCGTCTTACTACCCGTTCGGGTATACGCTTAAGTACTATTTACGTTAATGGGTTAGGAATTGGGAAGGTTGAATGTAGAGGAAGTGAACCCGCATTTGCGTGGAGGGAGAGTGGAAAACCATTTAGGAAAAACCACACCCAGTTCACCCAACCGAGATTCGAACCTCGATCTCCCCGTCCTCGGCAGTCGAGCTCAACATGACTAGCGCGTTAGCTAACTACGCCACCGAGGCGGGTATAAAACCCTATAAATCATTCCCCCCCAAAAAAAACTTTCTGTCGTGACCCTATTAAAACATGAGCATTTGATAGAGGAAGGCTAGATATAGGCTACTAACACTTTTCTTTAACCTCAGACGTACACATTTTCACGTAAATCAACAGTGAATAAAACATATGTATTTTAACTCAAAATCTAACATTTTTTAACTGGTCAGAAACCTGATTATAATTTTCTTCTAAATTTTATTGAAAACTCTATCTAAAAAAATCAAACGACTTATTAAATAATCGGGTATTTCTAAACGTCTAAAAAAGCGTCTCAGATCCTTACCGAGTAGCACCCAGAAAGTTAAGAAACAACAGAAACACCTTTGCTGGAAAAGTTGACTAATAAAAATAAAACATTTCAATTAAAAAAAAAATCACGATCGATTGTATCTGCACATTAAAAGCCGCTCACCTTAATAATTTGTTACGAAACCATGATAATCATAATAATTAATATTATCACTATCTAACAAAATACAACCACTACGATAATCTGTATTATGTTACGTAGTTGGTATTGACTTCGTAATATCTTGTCCTACTTATAGAAACAATGGCTACAAATCGTCATTACATGGTTGCGTGCATAGGACGTCTATAAAATAACTGAACACTACCTACCTTAGTCAGGATTTAATATCGATCATTACAAAAACAACCGCTAGGTTTTTTCTCCTCGCATTTCACTACACTTTTGGGCTATACGCATATACATTATTAATTAGGCTGAAACTCACTTAATTGGCCTAGTGCTCTAACGTGTCAAACGTTTTAGACTTGCTGATGATGTGGTGATCAGGGTACGAATCATGGTTAGGTTTACTGAAGGTGGTTTCCCCTTAATTGATCCCCCCTCTCCTTCCACACAAATTCGGGTATATTACCTCTAAAATGCTTCCTTCCTCATCCCTACTCTATTAGAGTAATTATCAAATATGCTTATACTGCTGACCAGCAAGATGAGTTTGGAACTTAGGAGGAAATTGATGAAATGCTATATTTGGAGCATCGCGCTGTCTTGAACAGAAACTCAAGACTCTTAGGAAGATGGAAAATACATACTTGGATAGCTTCTAAATGTGTTGCTGGAGAATGGTGACCTGGTGGTCTAGGGGTAAGGTGTCAAGACTTCTGTGCTGAGGGTCCGGGGTTCAATCCTCGGTCACGGCACAAATTTATCTGATTGCCAAACCCTTGTTTCACCTCTGACAAAACGTGTATTAATCACAACTTGTGAATGTGAGGAATGCCAGGCCTCTACCGTGGTTCGGATTCCACGTTAAACTGTAGGTCCTCCATTTCATCTCACAATCACCCTACCATTGCACATTAGCGTAAGTGCGTATAACCCGAACGGGTAGTAAGACGCGGTGCTAATAATAA